>JAFISE010000059.1:0-183298 GCA_022560025.1 Stagonosporopsis chrysanthemi | reverse complement strand
GTGCGCTGTGGATGTAGCTGTCGCGGGCGCGGGCGTGGGCGGCGGCCTCGGGCGTGCTGGGCGCTTCGGCGCGCGGCGTGGGCTCGCCAGGCGTCACGTCGTCTGGCCCGACGAGCGTGGCGCTCATGGCCTCGTGGATCGACTCGGCCTCCTGCACCGTCGGGCCCTTGGTGTACACGCTGCGCACCGTCTCGACCGTCCTGGCCGTCTGCGGCCGCGTGTCCTGGCTGTACATGCTCGCCGAGGCGTAGCTGTCCCGCCAGCTCTTGATCACGTCGCTCCTGGTCTGCATGCCTTCGTTCGAGAACCGGGCCTTGGCCAGTTCCCGCAGAGCACCGGCACTCCTCGACCTGCGTCTGTCGCCCATGGAGCCGCGTGCACCAGTGGACGGCCCTGACAGCGCAATCCCAATGTCGGATGCTGGCAGTGCTTCGTCCTCGGTCTTCTCGTCCCACGTCGACAGTCGGCCCCGCGGCTCATCCAGGCTGTGTCGTTGGGCCACGTCGCCAGGCAGGTTCGGCAGTGTCGCTCTGCGCGCGCCAACGTCCGGTCGCTGGAAGTCGAATCTCAGATACTCATGTGGGGGGCTCGCCGGCGGCGCATTCACATTCATGGGATACGGAAGACTGGTCAATGGATGCGGCGGCTGCAGCTCCTTCACCGTCAGATCCGAGATGCGCTGCGTGTTTGGTGTTTGTGGCGGCTGTGGCGACTGTGGCGACTGTGGCGCCGTCTGTGACTTTTGCAGCATGCCAGGATCCTATGCTGGTCAGTACAGAGTGCTTGCTGAGACACACTCCCACTCACGCTGTGATGATAGCTGTGCCCCCTCCGCACGCTCTCCTCGCCGCGCTCTCCAAGACGCTCCTGCGACTCTTCTCGCTCCTTGCGCCCAAACATCTTGCGGAACACGCCACGGATACCGCTCTTGCGCTTCTGCTTCTTCGAAGCGACAGCCGCGCTGGTAGTCGAGGTGCTCTCAGGCGTCGCCCGCGAAGCCGTTGGCGGCGTATGCGATCTTGGCTGCAAGACACTGTCCCGTTGTCCAGCAGGAGTGCCCTCAGTCGGATGCATGCCCAGCGGCGACCTCATCGGCGACCGCGCCGGGTGCTGATCATGGAGTTCGAGTTCCTGGCGCGCGTAGTCCCGGTCCCGGCTTGCCGTCTTCATGGCCGGCTCTTCCGTACCATTCTCCCCCCTCAGCGTTGCTTGAGAATTGGGAACCTGCCGTATGGTATGCTGTGCAGGTGCCGGCGACGGTCCATCCCGTGCCTCCTCCGTCCTCTTCTCCCCATGCTTCTCCGCATACTCTCTCTCTTCCTCATCACTCAGCGGCGTGTCCTCTTCGATGGGAATGGGGCCGCTAATCTTCAAATCACCCCTGCGAATCGCTTCCACCTTCCAGCTCGCGCTTCTAGGGCGCTGCATACCCGCCGGCACACTCATTCTGACGGCGACTGCGTTTTCGCGCAACATGCGACACGGGTGCGCGCTGCTCTAATAGAGCGCGCCAGGCGACTCGGATTTGCCCTGCAGATAACCTTATGCGGATGAGATTGCGCTCACGCAGACGCTGCAAGGTGCACCCTGGAGGATGAACAGCCGACTTGCTAGCATCACCGTCGCACTGCACATGAGATGGGAGATGCCCGCGAGACGGAAGGGCCCGAGCCAATGCGCTTTGCGAGCGAGTGTGTGGAACAGAGGGCTAGCTATGCAGCGCAGTGGGAAGGTCAATGTACCCTGGTCTCTCCTCGGACTCTGTTATGGATGAGAGAAAAGAAAAGAAAAGCCCTTTGGATGGTGCAAAAGGACGGCTAAGAATAGGATGCGTGGACGAGACGGACAAACGAGCGGCGCGCTGGATGCAGATCAGCAGCCGGCGAAGATGAAGGGGCGTGCAGACGAACAAGTACTGTGTATCAAGCAAGCAGGTAGCGTCCCGTCGCAGGGGGAGCAGCAGCAGCAGCAGCAGCAGGCGGGGGGTGTGCAGCAACGACGCGATGGAAGAGGGAGCATCGCCGGCGACTTGCGACAGCGTCCTTTTCCTAATAGCTCGGAGCCTGCGTCTGCCATGCTCACTGCTCACTGCTCACTGCAGCGGTGCCAGCGCTGCCCCCTCTCCCTCCCCATGGCCGCACCGCACAGACACCCACGCAGTCGGTGGTGCGGATAGCGGTAGCGAGACGTGTGCTATCGACGTCTGAAACGCGGCGCTACGCCCGACCCAGCGCGCAAAGCGACTGCATGGCGCCACCGCGCATGCCCTTTGCGGATTCGCGGCGCCCGTGGCGTTTCGACGCCCTTCCCAGGACGGATGCATGTATGTATGTATGTCCACACTGTGCAGGGTGTGCTGTGCAGGGGATGTCGCGGCGCCTGGGACGAGTGTTTGAGGCGTGAGCGCTCGCGACGGGATGATGCCTGCGGGCGCGGCGAACGAAGCCGCCGTGCGCAGCGTGACAGACAGGACAGGACAGGACAGGACACAGAACGTGGCCGCACAGGTCAGCATTCGAAGCTGACCGACCTGGCGTTGTGTGTGTGAACTGTGTGAACCGTGCAACGCGACTCGACTCGACTCGACGCTGTCTCCCCCACCAGGCATCTGCATCACCACCACCATCAACGCCACACCCCCGCTGTACATAGTTGATTCAGCAGCTGCTATTGGCACGTCTAGCGTACCACATGGACGAGAAGGCAAGGTTTGCCCGCAGCGTCGTCGCGGTGTGGTGTCAGGCCGCCTCGTCCTCGTCGTCGCTACCCCATAGGCTCGGCTAGCCCACTGCAGGTAATCCTTAGCGCTGCTGCAGCTCTCACCGTTCCATCACAGCGCGCAGGGAGCGCAGAGCCTCGCTTGCCCGTCCGACGTGCCTGTCACGACGCAGAAAAGACGTTTGCTGCAGGCGAGGCGTCTGGCTTTTCCCCGTCGCTATGATACATATCAAGTGACAGGCCGGTCGGTCCCCCTTTGCTGCTGCTGCTGCTGCTGCTGCTGCTGACCTGCAGCACACCACGCCTCCTACCACCAAATCACCGCGCATTGTCGCGGCGCGGCCGATCAGCGCGTTCCCACTCCGCTGCAGCATCGCGGCCGGGCTCGCTTGTCCTGGCCCTCTCAACAGCCTCCACAGCCTTGCGACTCTCTTGCTGCGCTGTCACGCTCCACTCCTGATCCCAGGCCACGCCGCCGAGCCTGCTCTACTATGTACTGTATTACTACTGCTCTCCATACACGTCCGCCAGATTGGGGTACCGCAGGTCTGCCTTGTCCTCGAGAAACTCCATCCACTGCTTCAAGAACGCACTTCCCCTGAGCCGTGCGTCAGCATCGTCCGAAAGAATCCAGCGTGCAGCCTGCTGTGACACCGCGCGGGGCACGAAAGCGGGCTGTGGCGTGCAGCTGCGGGATGCGCCTTGTCGCGTTGCCCATTGGCGCGTGCACACCCGCAATCCTGCAGTCTGTCTTGACTGCATGTTTCAACTCTCTCTCGGCGCGCCACATATTGCTCCTCCTCTCTACAGTAGGTAGTCTGTAATCATAGAAGAAGAGCCTGGGGGGGGGGGGGGGGGGTAGTAAGGAAAGAAAGAAAAAACGGTTATACGCACTTGCTGATCGTGTCGCTATCGCCGACCACACACAAATGTCTCTTCGGCCGCGTCATGGCGACATTGAGTCTCCTCTTCTCGCCCAGGAACCCGACCTCGTGCTCTGCGTTGCTGCGCACCGTACTCAGCACCACTGCTTCTTTTTCGCGGCCCTGGAACCCGTCGACGGAGCCCAGCTCCAGCTGCGGATACCGCTCCTTCAGCAGCCCCGCGAGCAGTGCTAGCTGTGTGTTTGAGCGGTCAGTATAGTAGTGATGATAATAACAAGACCCGTATTGTAGACATCTCGCGGTGGAAAAGGGAAAGGGAGGCGAGGCAGGGATCCCATGACCCCCTTCACCGATCTGGATCGGCGCGGCCGTACCCTCTCCTCTCTCTCTAGGCGGGCAGATCTACCCATCTCATTGCATCTCATCTCATCTCATCGCATCGCATCGCATCGCAATGCATGAATGAAAAAAAAAAGGTGAAACGAGAACTAATCAACGTACCTGCGCATTGTACGGCGTAATCACCGCAATATCCTCTTCTCTGACGCCCGCGGCAATCAAGCTACCTACGTGCTTTTTCACCAGCGCCGCCTCGGCCTCGTTGCTTTTGCTGTCGCCCAGCCCACCCATCACGCCCTTGCCCTTACCCCCCTTGCCCCCCGTCTTGCCAATGACGCCGCCGCCCTCGTCCTCGAGCTTCTCCGGGAAATCCCCGCCCTGCGTGTCCCAGAAGACGAGCGGCTCCCGCGTGTCCTCGGTGTCGTGCACGGCGTAGGGCAGGCCCGTCAGCAGCCGCGCTTTGACGGACGAGGCGGCGAGCAGCTGCGAGTCGTACAGTGCGTCTGAGGGGAAGCGCATGATGGTTTCGTGCATGCGGTACTGGGTGGTTAGCATGCGTTTGATGCGCGGGCCGTGGAGGGCGAGGAGGCGGTCGAAGAGGGTTGTCTCGAGGGATGTGCTGATGCCCGAGCCATGTGTTGCTGTGTCTGTTTGCGCGCTCGGTACTGCTACGCCCTTGTTCGCAGCCGCCTTGGACGTCTTCGAGTTCAGCGATTTGATCGTCGGCGGGAGCTGCAGGTGGTCGCCTGCAAGCACGAGCTTGCCCGTCTTGACCCACAGCAGTGGCACCCAGCACTGCGCCTCGAGCGCCTGGCTTGCCTCGTCGACGATGACGACGTCGAACTGCTGGCCCCTGAGGTGGAACCCGCCTGCACCATGCAACGTCGCGAGGACCACTTTGCTGCCGCCGACGAGGTTGTGGACACAGGCTTTCTCGCGCTCGCGATACTCGTGCCGCAGCTCCTTGAGCTCCGTGTAGATCTGCCGCTTTTCCCTGCCGTTGCGCGTCTTGCGAATGGATGCCTGCTTGTCGTCCATTTCCTTGCGCACGTCTTGCACCAGCGCCGCGGCTTCTGACGTGCGCGTGAGGACGTCGAGTGAGTGGTTCAGCACGGATGGGAGGAGGCGCGCCGGATGGCCCAGTCGCACCATGTTCACCTTGTGCGACGCAAGTCTCTCCACGATGTTGTCGACTGAGATGTTGGACGGGCCGCAGACCAGCAGACGGAGGTTCTGCTTCAGCATCTGCAGGATCAGTTCAATCAATGTGTGCGTCTTTCCTGTGCCCGGGGGTCCGTGAATGAGAGCGACTTCCCGTGACGCGAGAGCAAACCGGATGGCTTCTCTTTGGCTGTCGTTCAGGCTTGGGTCGTTGAATTCCAGCTTGTGCAGGGGGTTCGAAGGGTCGTTGAGATCTGACGGCAGAGGGGACGGCGAGCCTTGCCCAAAGAGCACTCTCACAAACGGTGTATACTCCTGCTCGCTGAACTTGTGCAGCCTGGTCATGGTCTGGTTCATCCTGTCACGTATGAGCATGGCATGGAAACAGGCGGCAGATTCTGTATTGCTGCAAACGCGTACCTCTTGTACGTGACATCGTTCGCCAGTTTGACTCTACATTGTGCATCAGCGCCCACCATGGACTCGTGCGCCTCCAGTGTGAGACTGACATCCACAGCTTGTTCCCGCCCGGCACATCCGCGTCCTCCTTGTCCAGCACGACCTCAATGTTCTCGCGCCTCACCCGCAGCACCACGCCCCCTGCGCCCTTTTTCTCCAGCTCTTTCTTCTCCGTCTTCTTTGCGCTACCCGCCGGCTGGTCGGCCACGGCCACAATGTCCCCGACGCGTATGCCGTGCTCTGGGATCTCGGGCTTGGCGCCTTTGGTGACCACGGCAGCGTCCAAGGCAAGCTCGACGATGGTCTTGCCGCCCATGCCGGTGCGCACCGACGAGACATTGAGGTTCAGGATGGCCAGGCCGCCACGGGCGAGCGCGGTCGGCGTGTGCGAGGAGAGGAGGGCGTCCGTCTCCGCGAGCTCGGCTTTGAGCTCCGCATCGAGCAGCGTTAGCTGGGAGGCGGCGAAGGCTGGGATGTCGGTGGGATTTGGCATGGCGGTCAGTGTCTGTGTGGTTAGTGGGATTCAGGCACCGCGTTGTTGTGGCAGATGGTTTGTAGCTCTAGTGGGGCTGCTATGACGCGCGCAAGGCGACACAAGCACGGGCTGTTTACACGACAGTGCAGCAGATGTGTTGCGTTTGAGCACGTGACACCCTCAGCTTCGCGCTTTGACTATGGCAAGCATACAACAAGCTGTGTCGAAAGCCGGAGAGCTCTACACACGTGTAGACGCGCCGGCAGCTCCCGACCAAGCCAAGCTCCTCCACCTCCCGAGTTGCAAAGACCATGTAGCGAGCAACGCCCACCGCTTGCTACAGCCCACGTGAGACTCGGAACGCTATCGCTGTCACTGTTTGGTCATCGGTATGGCCCCCGGTCTGGCAGGTCGCCTGCTCCTTGGTGCTGGTTGCTAGTTGCTGTATGCTGAGGGGACCAGCAAGGGATTATGTTGCTGCACTGTCCGACTAGAACGTGACAGAAGATTCTGCAGCCGCTATCAGTGCACCTGCTCGTACAATCACAGCATGATCATATACATATATCCAAAGATGGTGATGTTGTAGAACAGCCGTGTTCATCAACCGAAAGGGGCAACTTAACCCGACCGCCTTGCACTCAACGCGCTCACAACGCGCTGCCGGCTCCAGCCCCGCCTACATGTGGTTAACAAAGCCCGGGTTCGCTGGCCAGCCCGGCGAATTGCCAGCAGCGGCACTCGGTTGCCCAGCAGATGCGCCAGTCCCGAGCGCGGCGCGAGCTTCAGCCTCTTGACGCGAGCATTGCGCGAGCTATGCGACAGAGACCGAGCCTCCGCCGCGAATGAGGGGCTGCGGGCGGCGTCGAGAGGCAGATGACGGCGTTGGAGGTACCCCACACCCTTGAATGAATAAAAGGTCGGGGGCCTTCCACACGCTGGAGCATCTTTGATTAGCCTTCCCCTCTTCTCCTCCCTTCGTCTTGTCTCTGCACTCGTGAGACTGTGTTCCTCTCTTCTAGATACCCTTTGAATTCATCGCATCGTCACAATGCCTGCCGATACCGTTGGCAAGGTACGTCTACAGCACCGCAACAACAACACAACAGAGAACAAACGAGCTGACAATTGCATAGACCATCACCTGCAAGGTACGTTCTGGAGCTTCTGAAGCTACGTTTTTGCTGCCAGCGTGCTTATCGCGCGTTCCTGCTCCATCTCTGTGACGGCATCTCAGGCTTGGCGCTTGCGGACCCGCAGAGGTGACAGGCATTGCGTACCGGCAGGATGCGGAGGCGGATGGATGGAGAAGTCAACGGTCCGAACAGATGTGCTGACTGCAACAGGCCGCTGTTGCCTGGGAAGCCGGCAAGGACCTCTCCATTGAGGATATCGAGGTCGCACCCCCCAAGGCCCACGAGGTCCGCATTGAGATCTACTACACCGGTGTCTGCCACACAGATGCCTACACACTGTCCGGCAAGGACCCCGAGGGTGCTTTCCCCATCGTCCTCGGGCACGAGGGTGCTGGTATTGTCGAGTCTGTCGGTGAGGGCGTCACAAACGTGAAGCCTGGTGACCACGTCGTTGCCCTTTAGTATGTGTCTGCTGCTGCCAATGAACCGCAACAACGGCTAACAGCTCCCAGCACACCAGAGTGCAAGGAGTGCAAGTTCTGCAAGTCTGGCAAGACCAACCTCTGTGGCAAGATCCGCGCCACCCAGGGCAAGGGTGTCATGCCTGACGGCACCTCGCGCTTCAAGTGCAAGGGCAAGGACCTCCTCCACTTCATGGGCACCTCCACATTCTCCCAGTACACCGTCGTGGCCGACATATCCGTCGTTGCCATTACCGAGAAGGCCCCCATGGACCGCACATGTCTGCTCGGCTGTGGTATCACAACCGGCTACGGCGCCGCCGTCATCACCGCAGGAAAGGACGGTGTCGAGGAGGGCTCCAACGTCGCTGTCTTCGGTGCCGGCTGTGTTGGTCTGTCCGTCATCCAGGGTGCTGTCAAGAACAAGGCCGGTAAGATCATTGTCGTCGACGTAAACGACACCAAGGAGGAGTGGTCCAAGAAGTTCGGCGCCACCGACTTTGTCAACCCCACCAAGCTCGGCTCCCAGAGCATCCAGGAGAAGCTCATCGAGATGACCGACGGCGGCTGCGACTACACATTCGACTGCACAGGCAACGTCAACGTCATGCGCGCCGCGCTCGAGGCATGCCACAAGGGCTGGGGAGAGTCGATCGTCATCGGCGTCGCCGCCGCAGGCCAGGAGATTTCCACTCGACGTAAGCCCCCCCCCCCCCCCCATTCAATACAAAAGAAGCCCTTCACTAACACCACCCAGCCTTCCAACTCGTCACCGGCCGCGTCTGGAAAGGCTGCGCCTTCGGCGGCGTCAAGGGCCGCACACAGCTGCCGGGCCTGGTCGACGACTACCTCAACGGCGACCTCAAGGTCGACGAGTTCATCACCCACCGCCAGCCGCTCGACAAGATCAACCAGGCCTTTGGCGACATGCGCGCCGGCGACTGCATCCGCTGTGTCGTCAACATGCGCGAGTAGCTACGCTCGGGCCCCCACCACCACAACCACCGCCAACAGCTCCCCACCGCCAGGCTGTAGTGCTGCCTGCTGCGTCTAATGATTGCGAATGCTTGATGATGTTATGAGGTGCTTGGTTTGAAACCGGGGGGGGATATTTTATATATGTAAAGAGACAGAGAGTATGGTGGCGTCGATGGTGTTGGCGCTGAGGAGATATTTTACTGGTGAGAGTCATGTGTATACCTGGTCTAGTCTGCAATGCGCGGATGAGAATTCAAAAGTATTGGATCATGACCTTGCCGTCGATGTGTGTGCTGTGACGCAAACAAGACATATCGTGCAGTTGTCACAACATACGCTGCTTCGTTTTGGACTTCGACAATCGTGCTGCGTGTTGTGTCTTGTTGAACTCTACGCCACATGACAGCAAGACATCTGACCTGCCAAACGCCCCACTAGCCCTCCGCAACAGTACTCTCCTCTCCACTTCCTATCCTGATCTCACCCTTGAACTTGTCCGCCGTGACGTGCATGAAGTTGGCCCTCAGCGGCGTGACACTGGTGTACCCCTGCGCAACCGCCCAGCCATCATTCCCCGGCTCGCTATTCTCCACGCTCTCGTACACATCCTTGAACTGCGGGGCCCACTTGAAGTGCTTGTGCGCGTACCGCATGTGCGGCTGGCCGCTCGGGGTCGCGGTGCCGGACCCGCCCTTGCTGTCCGGCAGCAGATCGTTGTTGGCGCGCAGCTCCTGCTTGCCGAGCTTCTCCTCCTGCCTGCGGATCTGGCTCTCGATGTCGGCGGGTGAGTCGTCGGCCTCGGAGGGCACCTCGACGACCTGGAAGCACGACCCAGACTTCCACTGGTTCTGCAGCATGTTGGTCCACAGGATCTTGCGCGCGCCGACGCCCTCGACGAGCGGCACGTTGACCGTGTAGAGGTGTGTGTTGGGGTCCCAGGTGTCGTACAGGTGCTGGATGAGCTTGGCGCTCAGGTCGGAGGCGCCCGTGATGATGGCGGCGTCGTGGTTGCGGTCGAAGAAGGCGTAGGACAGCGCAATCGACTTGAAGCCGCAGACGGCGGCCTCCATGGCGCCGCCAATGGTGCCTGACGACAGCGAGAAGACGGCGGTGCTGTTGCGGCCGTAGTTGGGCCCGCTGACGACCAAGTCAATTGGCCCCCGCGACTCGAAGTAGTGGAACAGCCCGATCTGGGCGCACGAAGCGGGCGTTGAGTCGACGAGGATCCATTCTTCCTCGGTCGAATCAGGGGGTAGCGGGGTGTTGTGCGTGGAGCCTGAGTTTGTGAGGCGGCCTTCGCTCGTAGTCTGCAGCGGCGCAGGGCGGTAGTAGGTGGGCTTGATGGCCTTGCCGACGAGGTGGGCTTTGCCGATCCACGAGCGCTGCGTGTGTGGGAGGATGACGCTGACCGTGTGGCCGTACTGTTGCAGTGTCGAGACGAGTGAGTGCACATACGGCGAGGACTGGTCGGAGGGCGGGCCGTCGTCATTGGTTACCTGCGCTGTTTAGTCATGTAGTTTGACTGTGTCACATGATCTACGCTTACGAGGATATGCATCTTGAGGCGTGATAGTACAATTGGTGTTGTGTAGACGCGCAGTGGAGTTGAGAGTTCTGGAGGGGCTATTGTCAAGCGGTGACGTGCTGTGCAGTTCCGATCGGAATGGATCGCGTCCTGCAATCACTCACTACCAACTGTTTCTCACTACGCCGTCGAACAAACCTTCATTGCGAGTCTTCAGCTCGGGCATCTTTCGCGCGTTCTATAGACCCATAGATTGCCTTGGAGTGATTGTCATAGAGTGATTGCCATGGCCGGAAGGTAGTATCTGCATGTTGGCAGTTGTTCTGTGCCATTACAGTGCTCAACGCTGGAGTATCATCAACAACCTCTCGCCGTGAGAGGTGTCTGCCTGACAGAATCTTCAAGTGACAAGACGATCGTGGCGCTGCATATGAAAGAGCAATACACTGTCGGCCGAAGTGTCCATCTCCAGTCTCAACACCTCATCGCCGCAGCATCTCCGGCGCCTACAATGGCCCCTCCCTCTTCCGACCTCCGCGCCGGCAATCGAATGTGAGTGCACGACATGGTCAAACATGCGGAAACAAATGGCAGCGGGACACTCTGCTGCGAATAGCAACGCGATACACGCTCCGGCGTCGCAGTCGAAGAGCCGCAAGCACTGAGGCAGCTATTTTCGGATTTGCGTTCGGGTCCCCGCCCGTGCCCGTGCTGGTGAGGCAGCGACTGAGGAACCGAAACAGGAGCACCGAAACACCATGAAGATGGATTGTGTATATATTGAACATTCTTCCAAGATGTGGGCTCAATATATCCAGCCTACCTTCATACCTCAGACGATTTCCAGTTGCAGCACTTCACAGCCGACCAGCAGCACTATCACAGCCAGTCCACGTGACCAACCCTTCACAACATCAAAATGGTCGTTACAGTTCCCACCGCCTCTCTCGAAGGGCAGGTTGCCCTCATCACAGGCGCCGGTCGCGGTATTGGCCGCGGGTGCGCCATCGAGCTGGGCAAGCGCGGCGCCTCGGTCATCGTCAACTACGTGTCGAGCGAGGGCCCTGCACAAGAAGTCGTCAAGATCATCGAAGGCTTCAACAACGGCGCCAAGGCAGTCGCCATTCAGGCCGACGTCAGCAAGGTCTCAGAAATCACCCGTCTCTTCGAGGAAGGCAAGAAAGCCTTTGGCAAAATCAACATCGTCATGTCCAACTCCGGCACCGAGAGCTGGGACGTCACCGAGGAGATCACCGAGGAGAAGTACGACCACGTCTTCAACCTCAACACCCGCGCGCAGTTCTTCGTCGGCCAGACCGCATACAAGTACATCGAGGACAACGGCCGCATCATCCTTATGAGCTCCATTGCCGCAGGCCTGCTGGGCGTCAAGGACCACGCTCTGTACAACGCTAGCAAGATGGCCGTCATCGGATTCATCAAAGCGTTTGCTACCGACTTTGGAAAGCGTGGTATTACTGTCAACGGTGTGGCGCCAGGAGGCATCAAGTCAGACATGTTCACGCAGAACGCCTGGCATTATATCCCCGGCGGTTCGCCAGACTGGTCTGCGGAGAAGATTGAGGGGCTGATGGCGAGTCACTGCCCGCTGGGTAGGTGTGCGGTGCCCGAGGATGTGGCGCGGGTGGTTGCGTTCTTGGCCAGTGAGGACGGCGGGTGGGTCAACGGACAGGTGCTGACTATCTCTGGGGGATCTTCACAGTAGAGTGGTGGTTATTTTGTGTTCTTTGAGCGGGTTTTAATGGCTACAACATGGTCAGTATTTAAAGAATGGAAACTTAATATTCTTATACAAAAGGCTGTGATGAGGTTCGAAAATTTGCATGATAAGGAATTGAGGTCGTTCAGACCTATTCATCTACTTGACAGGTTCCCACTCACTGCCTGCAGCTGCTTTACCGCCTTCGCTGAATCGACGCGTAGAGAGGACGGTTAGCGAGGATATTATCAACAGAATGAGCGCCTGCCATTGTAAAGCAATCTAGAGGCAGTGCATCTAACTCAATGTTGCTCGAGTTGAAGTCATCGTCTTGGAAAGCTGTAGACTCTATTGCGGTGGTAACAGACCAAGCGAGTGGATTAGTTCAGTGATGAGAGCTTTGGATCCTTGGTAATTTTCTTTGCGAGCTGAAGTGTTTTAAAACAGTCTTTTGTGCATTGTCAGTCTAAGTAATTCGGAGCAAAGGAATCATGTTGGCATTGAATAGCATGGATTGTATACTTAAGGGCTAGCTGAAGCGTAGACCAAGAGAGCGCATCGCGTTTTGAATCAGTCGTTTGAGTTGTCTTAGGGATGCTCATAATGAATCTCCCGAGGTCCTGACTAGTAGGAACTGCACTACCGCTTTTTAAGCGTCAGTCAAGTGTGCTGATAGACAGTGTCTGTTATGTGCTGCGACATACCTTTTCTTAAGGGCTCCTCTGTAGAAGGAGCTCCATGCATTTGCCCATCGAGCGCGTTGCATGCGTGTTATAGGAGCTCCATTCACTGCCTGCAGCTGCTTCACTGCCTTCTTTGAATCAACGCGTAGAGAGGACGCGTTAGCAAGGACATTGTTAACAGAATAAGCGGCTGCTACTGCGAAGTGATCTAGAGGCATTGCATCTAACTCAATATTGCTTGAGTTGAAGTCATTGTCTTGGAAAGCCATTGTGGTAGTAACAGACTGAGCTGGTGGTGATGAGTGAGCAATGAAGCGGGCAATTGGAGTAGTTGACGAGTCAAGAGCTGGTGGAAGCAGATGAGAGCTGGTGAGTCTAGTGGCAGTCTAGCCCTAGCAGCAGGTTCTGTGGTATTGTCGTGGTGGGATTCACTTTCACTTTTACTTCGCTAGAGTCTCTCACTCTCACCTCCGCTAGTCTCACTTGTAGTACCTTCCAGCTGCTACAACACCTAGTTGCTTTCCCTCATGGTCAGCCCTTTCCAATTCGCCCACCGTAATCTTTTCCTTCGAGTTGCTGCTCGACAACCATGGGTACTCCAGCTAGGAACTCAGCCGCCGAGTAAGTGCGTCCCGACTGCTGCGACCCCACGATAGACCTCTGACGTACTACAAGGTTCTACAACAACTCACTCCTCTCTGAAGTGACGATCAAGCAAACATCCAGCGATGGTCAGGTTCGAGTGTACTACGCTCACAACTTCGTCCTGTGCATCGAGTCCCGATTCTCTGCAAGGCCTTCACCGGAAACTTCCAGGTCAGTGCCAAGCACTTGAGGCATCATCGTCTTTGAGCACTTACTCACTTATGTACAGAAAGCGTTTGGCAATGTCATCAAGGTCCAAGATACACAAAAGCCTGTCATGTCAAGTGACTTTAGGCTCAGATATCCGCGAAAGATGCTCTCACCTGTGCCTTTGCACCACGGCGCTAGTCCTGATCTGATGTGCCCACCTTCCAGTTGCTATTTCACTTGACACTGTCCTCCGCTCACCATTCGCTTCCACTTCGCTTGACCTGATCTTCCTGCCAAAGGCGCTCGCCCCTCCATTACGATGGCGGCGCCTGCTTTCGGCCCAGGTGCTGCGTGAGTGTTTACCCCAAATCAATGCTCCCAGCAACAAGACAAATCTCTGACTCACTGACAGGCTGTACGACAACCCGACTCTGTCTGACGTAACAGTCAAACAGATCTCTGTTGACGGTACAGTGCGCGAGTATCATGCTCACAGAGCCATTCTCTGCTCAAAGTCGCTCTTCTTCTTCAAGGCCTTCACCGGTAGCTTCAAGGTCAGTGCTGGGCACCTGATGTAGCAAGCACGGCAGCACTGACTCAACGTGAACATGAGGCGTCAGACAACTTCATCGAGCTTCGAGAGGATGACCCGGACCACTTTGCTTTCATGCTCAAGTTCATCTACACAGACCATTTCGACCTAGGAGCTCTCGCAAGCCTTGCTGCCAACGATGACGACAAAAAATTCACGCTACCGATAAAGATCCATGCCATTGCCGACAAATACGATGTTCCTTCACTGCAGGATCACGTATTGAAAGGCATCAAAGATGCCCTGTCCGGCAACGGATATATCGGAGAGGCAGACATCACAGCTGTTATCAGAGCGCACTATGGCTCTACCGCAGGATTGTCGTCTGGTATAAGCAAATCGCTCATGGAAATCGTTACACACCAGCAACCCGATTACACCTGCTCTGATGAGTTCGATACGCTTGTCCAAAGCTATCCAGAGCTCGCTGTTGACCTTATCTTGGCCCAGAAGAAAGCTGGGAGGCTCAAGCTCTCGGAAATCGTCTGTCCAAACGATATTTGTGAATCCATGCAGCTAGTGGACGTCGATGGGCATTACGAGAACGGTCATGATCATGTACACTGCCAGCATTGCGCGGCATATTTTAGTATTGCGGACTACATATATCGACTTTAACGGCGCTGGGGTTATTTTCAGTGGCCATATTCACAACAAAGTCTTCCTATCTCGGTTTTAGGATAAAGGTCGTCAAGTGAGATGAGATACAGGCGCGAGGAACGTCGATAATTACGACACAGGATCGGTTCTTCACGAAACAATTCCATTAACTGCTCAAATGCGCCAATGCTTTTCCCTTTGCCATCGCTACGACATAACGCCAGCACAAGCAAACAACAATTAATTGATAGGAGACCTGCTCCATCAAAGCACATTGTCAATGTGTGGATGCACCGTTGAAATTTACCATTTCTGCAGACCACTCTCGAAGTGAGAGTAGAAAGCGAGTCACTGTCGAGAAGCAGCAACCGGTAGGTTGAATTAATGCAGAGCTTCAGATCCAGGGTTGCAAAAAGACATCTGCAAACTTGATGTCCTTTTTCCATGGCCGCCACAAGCGAAATGGTCACTGTACCTGCATCTCCCTCACCGTTCAGCGCACAGCACACATGACACACATGACAGCACGCAGGTCGTCAGCGACGAGATAACAAGGGCCCGATTACCACGACTCTGCAAATGGTGTGACCACTAACTAGGCTCAACGTCCTATGAATACGCTCTCCTGCCTCAGTGACGGACGCCTTGCAGAGCCCCCCACAACCAGTCGATGAGGCATGTGTCCAGCAAGAGCCTGCACGGTGTTGCTGCCCAACCCGCACCTCAGCATGTGAGAATCACTTGCGTGTGGAGGAGGTGCGCGTATCGCGGCGAGCGCATCCAAAGACACAGCGCGTCTCCAGTCTTCCACGAGGGATGAGCGGTGGAAGACTCACATGTGCACCGCCGCTAACGCTTTTCACTCCGAAACTAGTCCACTGACATGCATGCTACTTGTGACCAATACGTGCGTGTAAGTTTTTGGAGTCGTACGTCTGCAGTCGTCTCCTTGAGACGATGAGTGCGTAGTCGTTGCCATCAAGATCGACAAGTCGTGCAGCAACGGTGCGATTCCGAATGCGGGGTCAGAACATGGGGAAATGAGAAGATGCGAAAGGTGACGAATGCGATGGTCGTGAATTCGGTCCGCTCGGTCGCATTAGATCGAGCGATCGAGCGTGCGATATTCAATTTCGTGCAGTTATTGATCCGGAGATCGCACAGGAACTTCGAGGCTTGTTTTGACACTGGCTTCGTACACTCGAACACTCATTCTGGGATATTCTCAAGCGCGGTATTCTGCTGCGATGCGATGCCGACCGGCATTGTAGTGAAAAGGCCAACCATATGCAGTTAAAGCTCAAAAAGCTCGAGATCCGCGCTAGAGAGCGGCAGCTGACGCCACTGACGTAATAACCGAATGATGTTTCAACATCAAATTCCAAGCCTGCTTGCAAAAAAGCCGTTGAAGCAGCCGTTGGTGCGCAGGGTTGTGACTACCCGCTTTTCTTCGGGATCTGTGTGTAAGGCGACCATCGAATTGTCTCAATGTCACGACACCGGCCTTGTGCGTTGGCTCCGAATAGTTGCGCGGTAGCCCCGGAGAAGGTCGTTACAGCATGTGCAGGCGCAGCCAAAAAAGCCACAGCCGTCTCACCACCAGTCGACTAACGTCGGTTGACCTGTCCGAACAACTCCTCAAACAGCGCGCTGATCATGATCGACTGGTGCACGCAGCTGGTGTTACCATCCCACTGATCTTATCCGTTGCTATGACCATGATGCTGTATATCTTGCCGTTATCGCAACCAGCCGTGTGCAAACGTGTCCGACGATCAGCATGCCGACGAATCAAGAAAGGAGTTAGTGAAGATTTCAACACAAGCAATTTCATCTGATTGGCGCTCAGGCGTTGCAGTTATGGATTTTCTGCAAAGGGAGACAAGCGGTGACTGAGTGTGCCAATTGATAGGTACTAGAGCAGACGCTGATACAGCAAACAAGATGTGGAGCCGTCAGTAGACGAACACGGCCTCGGACTCGGCGAAGTATTAACCGACGCATTGATGTATGAGTTTGCCGCGATCGTGCACACTCTTCAGTCTGGATGCTGGCCTTCCAGACAGCCCAGGACCCAGATGCCGAGAGAGTCTCTGCACAATCAACCGCGACCCTTCTCCAATGCTTCCCATGTAGATCCGGGGGCGCTTGTCCGTCCACCCTGCATGATAACAGAATTAGTGTCCACTGAAGGAATGTGCCAGCAAACTTTCAACAACACTATCGGACGTAGTTCTTACCTTGTCGGGAATGCATCGCGTGGCAGTACCGCACGCAGGGTAAGCACGATCGGTAGTCGGTTAGTCCTCTGATTGTCCTGTGCGCTCTCCGATGCAAGAATAGAATGAATCGGATTCACGACGTTGGTTTTGCGGCTTGCTGTTCGCGCGGATGCTCGAGCCGTGTCAGTGTGGACGCTGTATCTCCTGCTTCGTTTGCTCCGTGTACAGCACAGCTAGCGCCTCGTCCGCACAATGCACAACGATGTCGTGCATGTCTTGTCTCCACAATCTGCTCTTACAATCACTGCTTTTTGACACACAAAGCACCTACGCCAAGACTTCCCTTACATTACTAGCAAGTGGGTACACCCTGAATCAGAATATGACGTGACGATCTTGAGAACGCCGCTCATCCTGGCGCCAACGAACACGGTTGTGGAGTCCGCTGAGCCCCGTCCGCTTTGTTGGCTTGGCGGGGCTTCCTCGGGCGTTGATCGCCTGGAGAATCGCAAAGGTTGGTAAGGCGCGGTATTGATAGTGACTTGCTGCCCGGCTGGAGGGCTGCCAGCAGGTTTGAGAGGACGAAGGAAGAGGGTGTTGTGGATGCGGCCCGAAGCGTTGCCCACTGTTGCTGCATGCTGGGTTTTGCAACAAACGTGATCAGGGATGCATTCTGCGGCATGTCACACTGCGGAGGTACGCTTTGCTGTTACAATTAGAACGGCATGTGGACCTGTCTGATTGGGAACGGTGTGGGAAGGTCGGCAAAGCCGGCAGCGGCAGAACACACTGTGGGAAGGCGCAATCTGAAGGATGCTTTGCCACGAGCTAGAGTGGCAAGTGATTTCAATACGTGAAGGCATGGTGGCGCATGATATCTGGCACAAGTTGCGTGTGATGCTTAGTTATTTATTGATTGTTATCTATGTGGGAAAGGTACTCGTCATCTGTCTTGCTCAACGCTGGGGGCGGAGCGCTTGGTGCCAAGCTACGACAGGCGAGATGCGATACGTGCTTAAGTAAAGAAAATGGGTCTTTGGTCTCTATGAGCGATCGATGAGGCCACACACTCCAGCGCTTGGGTGTGGGCAATGTCAAAAGCAGAAAAGGGAATACGCCAACTCCGTCTGAGACCGAAAGGGCAATCAACTCCTGTACATCCAAATTTCCGTCTAGACTGAGATTGTAGGTTTTGTTGGCTGCGATGTGCGAGACAGCATCGGCCGCAAATTTAGTGGAGGAAAAGTGGAAATTCTGAGATGATGCTGAAGCCACTTTCTGGTCGTGCTAGTGGTGATATAGAACGCCGATGATGCTCCGACTCCGTGTGGTAGAAAACTCCGGAATGATGTGCTGAAAATTTTGTATAGGCCATGAGGAGGTATGTCACCTTTGTGATCTTTGGATCGCTTGGGCTTGTGTCTTCCTGCCCACTCGAGCACCCTCAGACTGCTTTGAAGAGGAGAGTCACCTGCCGCCAACCGAGGCCGTGCGACCAGGAGAGACGTTACCACTACGGCGGACTTCTTCACGAATGAGCCTCTCGACATGCGAAGCAGCTTCCTGAGAACTGACTCCAGCGGTCAGGTAGCTGTCAGTGGCCTCGAGCTCGAAAGGGGTGACAGCTCCCGGACTGGCAAGTGGATCCAGACGAGGGCTGGTAGGTTTGGGGCATAGAGATCCTCGGACTTGAATAGATGTCCTGGCCTGGAGCTGCTGCTGGTAGAGGTACATTTGCTTCTGAGCCTCGTACTTGCTGACAGTGTGGTTTGACCTGGGAGAAACTGGAGGGTTCGGGCTATTGGGGCCGGTCACCGGTGTGCCAGACGCACTCGAAGCCGGAGTCCCGAAGTTGGCTGGATGGAAGCGTGGCAGAGAGGGCAATCGCAGGTGCATGGCGGGGCCACTGGTTGATGACTGGCGAGATTGGACTTGAGGTCGTCTATGGCCGGAGGGAATCGCCAAAGGCTCAGTCCTCGGTGAGAGAGGCGAGCTCACCGTAGGCATGTTGCGTGCGGGCGACATGCTTGCGGGGTTGTGGTTTTGAGAGTTGTGGAGGTGCGAGAGCGTCGAACGAGCCGAAGGCAGAGGCGATGGAGATCTCATATGACGTGATGGCGGGTGGATCTCTGGAAAATAGCAACGAGGAAACACCGTGCAAACGAAGATGTTTGCGTTGTCAACTTGTTGGTGAAGGGGAAGGGGAGTTCAAGATGTTTGCCGAACGTACCGAGCACGACCAGGCAACCTCTAATATAACTAGGGGAAGGTCCAGGAATGCTTGGTGTCAAGACAGGGCTTGGGATGCAGCCAAATGTTATTGGAAATCCCGCTGTTGATCTTTGACTAGCTGTGCGCTGCCGTGCAACGTCGGTCCTTGAGAGGATGGGAAGATGCACGGTAGTGGATTTGTTTGGGATTGGGGGCACCAGCGCCCTGTCAGTGGTGGGCAAAATGGTTATCAGAGCTGCGCGTGCAACGTGTAGCGGCGGACCAGCGTTGATGGTGCGAAGCTCCACTACTTCAATGCAACGAGCTGGAGTGCAGCGACTGAGGGTACGCACGTTGGAGATCCGAGGTTTCGAACGGGTGTGCCGCGTAGGGGTCTTTGGGAGGCAGAGCGATATTGCCGCAAGTACCGCACGGGAGAAGGGAGTTTTTACATGAATGCCCCTGCCTCAAGCCAGCGCAAGCGGCGTCATCGCGAAAGATGTGGCCTTGGTTCACCAGCGGGGCCCTGAACCGCTAACGAGCGCACTGTGCTGTCTAACTCGTAACGCTGCATTGTGCAGCAGGGACATGACGCAGGTCGTGAGCACGGCAAGCCGGCATCAAGCCTGCTCACGTGCGGTTCGGGCGCTAAGCGATGGGGACTCCGCGTTGGAAATCATGAATTCCATGCCTTCAACGGCCGGGCAGGCGGACTGCTATGATAGGACGCAACGTCGATTCTTTGTTTGCGCGAACGGCTCGACGCCCACTAATTGCTCTGGCTGTGGCAAACTGGGGCATCAATGACTATGATAATGCCTGAATTGTGCCTGAACCAGATAAAGTCATGTCGTCTGCGAAGTGATCCCCGCCGTCGGTACCTGTGTGCCTGGGGTACCAGGTTTGAGGATCAGTAACAATTCTCTCAGCGCAATAAGAGTCCCGATATCGTTCATTGGCTGAGCAACGTCGAGGTGGTTCTGATCGCGATCCCTTGCAGCGCCCACAATACTAACGGCTCGATCAAAATCGACGAGTTCCACGGCCTGACCAGCCACTGTGGAAAGTGCTGCAAGCTTCTCCGGAGAAACTTTGTCACGACGCCATTAGAGTTCTATGCTTGCCTGCTCACTTGGTGCAGGCAAAAAACATCCAGCGCAAGCCTCTGGAGCCCTACAGATGCACCCGACATCATCATGACCCGTGGGTTCAGGTCGTCGATTTTAAAGTGCGGGTTAGAGAAGCGTTACCGTGTCGGCCCTTCTCCGCCTATCGAGAACCTCGGGACAGAGGATTATGGCCATGCAAGCCGAGTAAGGTTAGCGCGGCTGCTGCCGTCGTGATGATGTGACGGCATGGAAGCAGAAAAGGCATATTGTCCGCTGCAGGAACGCACGAGTATCATCAACTCACTGAGAGGCTTTTGGTTGCAACTAGACTGTTCGTTGCCATCGAGCAAGAGCGATGTTGTACCGCTTGCAGCAACTTCTACTATGCGGCCACGGTCTATAGGGAACAGTGCCAGATGAGTGCGACCAGGGTAAGCGTCACACGCAAAGCAACGGCCCGTCCGGAAGGCAGAATGCAACAGACTGTTGTTGAGATGCTGCAAAGACGGCTGCTGAGACGCGAAGGAAGCAGGACCAACGTTCCACAGCATCTACAACTGGTGTGAACAGTCGAGTCGCACAAGCAGTGATTAGTTGGAGACGGCACAGAGTGAGAAGAGGCTTGAGTCTTTGTATGCAGCCGTGGCTGCACGGGTACAGTTGCCATTTGTTCGTTGATGTGGTTGTTGAGGGTAATCACTGAACTGCATGATGCAGGTGTTCTCCCGTTGATTATCTCGCGCCCAGCTTCTCCAATGCTCGTGTTCCCTGCTCTTCCCATTCTGCCTTTGATATCCACATGTTCTCCTTGTCGGCCATCTGCACCAAGTTAGCGACTGTTCAAGTCTTACACTATTTGATTGACTCACAATATTTGCCAGTACAGCACCGCCAAGGAAAACCATATGTCGTCGGCGAGGCGGGTCCTCGATGCGAACCTTGAATTTCTGTGACTGTGGTCAGCACTAAGCCACAGCTGACACACACATACGTACATTGAGGCGCTCAGGGTTACCGCCAAGGACCTTTGTGAGCCACAGCTGCTTGAGCTCCTTCTCCAAGCGGCTGGGTAGACCTGGATACATGCTGCTGCCACCACTGAGAACGATCGCCTTGTACAGACTGCTTCTGACGTCGACATCCGCTGCCTGGATGGTGTTGAACAAGAACTCGGCGATACCAGGCTGCTCGACGTCGACCAGGTGGGGCTGGAACAGACACTCGGGTGCCTCAAAGCGCTCACTGCCGACACGGATGACGCGGCCATCAGGCAATGTGTACGATTCGACCAAGACCGTTGTGTCCTCACTGAGACGCTGATCCAGCTCAAGGTCATAGGAGACGTAGCACAGCTTCTCCTTGATCTGCCTGACAGTCTCAAAGTCGGCGGTTCGGTTGAGCGCGTATCCTCTTCGCAGCAGTAGTGCGATTAAGTTGCGGGTAACGTCACGTCCAGCCACATCCAGACGGCGGGTGAGGTGATTCAGGACAGTAGATTCGTAGACGGGGACAATATGTGTGACACCATCACCGGAGTCAACGACGACACCAGATGACAAACCCTGCGCGTACAGAGCCAGCACAGCCTGAATAGCCACGTATACACCACCAAAGTTGTAGCGCTCAAACATGACCTCGCACATGGTCTCGCGGTTCTTGAGAGGGTTCATCGGTGGTTCTGTAAGGAGGATCTTGCGGCCGGTAGGGTCGATCTGTAGCTTTTCGGCGAAGGTGTAGTCCCATAGTTGTGTCATGTCGTCCCAGCGCTTGACGATACCGTTCTCCATCTACAATGTTGAGTCGCATTAGCTTCTGCCGTGTAGCCGGTGCATGGTCTAACATACAGGGTACGTGATCTGAAGCATAGAGCGCGCTGCCGCTGCTTCGTCTCCACACATTATATCCTTAAGCTGTATGTCGCCCCCATCGCGCTCTTCGGTACGGAGGATCGGCCGGCCAACGATGGACGGGTACTGGTGTTCCGGGAAGTTCTAATGCAACAGTATCAGCATATAGGGACAGTCTGCAACCGAGGTTCTGTATCAAGAGCGTACCTGTCCCGCGTAGCCAACCTTCAGGAAACCGGTACCGCCGTCGAGGACTTGGTGCAGCGTCAGCAGCACTCCTGAAGGCGCGTCACGTCAGATCTTACCAATTGGAGCTTCCGCCATATTTTTTGAAGCTCGTCGCAAGATGCAGGGATTGGAACAGAGTGTGGAGAGACTGAGGGTTGATTGTATGCTCTGATGCGGCGCTGCCTGGACAGTTGGTCGTCACTGCACGCTCGAGCAACACGGACCAAGGAGGCTGGTGGGGCAGCATGAGCTCCAAATCAGGCAATGCATGCATTGGCTTGAAAGAAAGCACAACAATTTGCGAAAACTACACGAAATCACCAGAGAACATCCCGAGTTGCACAGGACCTTGCTGGAGGCTTCGATTTCTCAGGAATACAATAGGGGCGCTGGGAGACTTGCTGGCTCTGCAGCGACGGCATGCAGACGTAAAGACCATGGCCTTGATTTTATTGCAAGCCATGGCAATACTCCCAGCGCACATACTTTGCGCGCGCTCCTGCCACTGTCTATATGCCACGGGATGCTGAATGGTCACCCACTTGAGGTGCTGCTGAGGCTGGTTGGTCACCCACTTTGGAAGCGGAAGTCGCGACTGAAGGGTCGCTAAACTCTTGGCGCCGCACTTGCTGCCCACGACTATTTCGCTCGGAAGCCGCGACCTTGCAGTCCTCAGGAACGTCAGACTAACAACAGGTCAAAATGCCTACCGTAAGTACATCTTGAATCAATGCTTCGAACAACCTCAGTATGAGGTTCTCCCCGCGAAATGTGTGGAGTCTCTGCGAGTTGCTTCGAATGCGGGTTTGAAGCGCAAATCGCTGACTCTGGGAAAAGTCCAAGCTCGTCAAGAACGACGCCTACTTCTCGCGGTACCAGGTGAAGTACAAGCGCCGCAGACAGGGCAAGAGTACGTACAATCTGCAGAATCCTGAATCGAATTGCTGTACTGACTGCGCGTAGCCGATTACTATGCCCGCAAGAGGTTGATCACCCAGGCCAAGAACAAGTACAATGCGCCCAAGTACCGCCTCGTCGTCCGCTTCACCAACAAGGACATCGTCGCTCAGATCGTCACTTCTGAGATTGGCGGCGACAAGGTCTTCATGGCCGCGTACGCTCACGAGCTTAAGCCCTATGGTATCACCCACGGTCTGACCAACTGGTCTGCCGCTTACGCCACTGGTCTTCTGCTCGCCCGCCGTGTCCTCAAGAAGCTTGAGCTCGACGAGCACTTCACCGGTGTCGAGGAGGCCGATGGTGAGTACAACATCACCGAGGCCGTCGAGATTGACGGTGAGGAGCGCCGCCCCTTCAAGGTCTTCCTTGATGTCGGTCTCACCCGCACCTCCACCGGTGCCCGTGTTTTCGGTGCTATGAAGGGTGCCTCCGACGGTGGTCTCTTCGTTCCCCACTCCGAGAACCGCTTCCCCGGTTTTGACATTGAGTCCAAGGAGCTCGACGCCGAGACCCTCCGCAAGTACATCTTCGCCGGCCACGTCGCTGAGTACATGGAGACTCTCGCCGACGACGACGAGGAGCGTTACAAGTCCCAGTTCTCTGGCTACATCGATGACGACCTTGAGGCCGACGGTCTTGAGGAGCTCTACGAGGAGGCCCACAAGCAGATCCGCTCCGACCCCTGGAAGAAGGACGAGGAGGCTGGTGAGAAGAAGTCCAAGGACCACTGGAAGGCCGAGTCCAAGAAGTACCGCGCCTCCAAGCTGTCCAAGGCTGAGAAGGAGGAGCGCGTCAAGGCCAAGATTGCTGAGCTCACCGCATAAGCGTCTTCGCAGCACTTCGCATTTCATGAACAAAAGCACGGCTCCTGGCGTCTGGATATGAATGGGAAATGACCTGTACTGGCAGGGCACTGTACTTAGCCTTTCACGACTCAAATGAGATGATGAGATGGCGGGTGCGGTTGGCACCATGCCCCAACACTACGATACCCTTGAATGATCATTTTCGTGAAACACTCTGATGCACTGTCCTTTCTCTGCCTAAGCCCACTGTTGTCTGTCAAAATGCATGCCAGCACAAGTGCAAGTGCAAGTAATTCCCTCAGTCCCACCCGTTCAACGTGCCGAGGGTCGCCTCCCTGTCCTGGCAGTGATCGGGCGAGCCAACACAGCTCGGCCGATCCAAGGGGACCATGCTCGCTCAGGCATCGTGGAGCGGAGCGTTTTCATTCTCACCGAAGGAACGACTGTTTCGGCGGCGTACAGGGTCGAGCTAGCGCAGCACAGGCGAGTACAAGCTCGTTCAATCAGCTATTTATTCAGCGTCGCTGCGTCAGCATGGCAGGTGAAACGATGACAGATGCTCCTAGGTGATTCAAGCGCCCAGACAAAAACATCTGAAATGAACGTCCGAGCGATATATAGTCGCCAGCGGGAAAGTATTTAGGGTCCAAATGGTCCGGTCGATCTTCAGCAATCTCCGTGAACCAGGTGGAGTGCCGAAGCCGGACACCTGCGCTTGCACGTCATTCGAATGGTAATGCGCGAAGGCATAACGTCAAACTATCAGTTGATTTCGCAAACAGCAGAACTTGCTTGTAGCCATCACAATCAACTGACATTCGTACGACGAGTCGCAGCACTGCGATCGGCGCCAACGGCTTGTGGTCTGCGCATGACGCAGGATTCGAAATCAGCTTGCTCACGGGTGGCCAAACGACCGAGACCCGCGAGACCCCGCGCTCTGTCACTGTGTTGAACTACATCGGATGGCGATGATAGCCGCGCAACAACAATGACCGCCGTACAGCCATTACACGAGCAGACATCTGCGATGGAAGACATTCATGGTGTTGACGTTTCATGGCTGCATAACTCAACCAGAGGTGAGATAGATCCGCTTACTCCGGGCGCTCCACCTTCGCGGCCCAAGCGGAACGCGTAGTGCTATCGCAGAGGGCTTGACTAACACCTGTGGCATTGCAGACCACCATCACCGCACACAGGCGCCGTCGTCGCCGGGATTGACCAGAGATGCGCCGCCAAAGACGTCGTCCCATGGTGGCCTGCCCACCGGCCACACCGCCCCCGAACAAGCGACACCACCTGCAGCAGTCGAACGACCTGCCTCACCACTTGCGCCAGCTCCCGCGTCTTCTGCGACATCGATGCCTCAAAAGATACCTCAAAAACGACCGACGATGCTTAACCGAGGTAGCGACGCCAGGAACGGGGGCACCACACCGCCAGACCCCAAGGCCAGCTCGCGGCGCAACTCGTGGATATCCAGCATAAGCTCCAAGTTCTCGTCGCAAAATCCCCCTGCGCAGACGACACACACCCAAGCCCAAGGATCGCCGGCAGCTGCAAATGGTGCCTCACCGAACTCGTCGTCAGCCAACGGCGCCCTCAACGGTATACAAGCTGCTGCTGGCGGCAACCACACTGGCTTGGAGCCATACGTACCTCAGCAGCCCAAGGCCAACTTCCTCTCAAATGCGTTACGACGTCTGTCATCGGGCTCCCAAGTTGGGACCGTGGGTAAGGTCTACCCCAACGGAGGTGTGTGCCCTAGAAAGGTCATGAATATCGACCCCAACCGTACGCGATGTCTGGTGCCCGAGCTGGACCAAAGCAAGCTGCGCAAAGTCGCCTTCTGCGTTGACGTTGAAATCGCCGGAGGGCCCAAGTACAAAGACGATCAAGACAAAGACGAGAAGAAGAAGCTGCTCAAGGACAACAAGCTTAAGGAGCGCGGCGAGGGCGAAGCGCTGAAGCACCCAAATGCCGTGGTCGAAGAGAAAGAGACGGAGGGCGTTGTCTCCGTGGCACAGGAAGCCGTTGGAACTGAGCAGGACCCTAACCCCGAGGGCACACTGCTTGAGGACGACAAGCAAGAGCCAAGTAAGAAGAAAGAGAAAAAGAAGCGATCTGAGGCAGAGCGCAAAGAGCGCAAGGAGAAGAAGCGTAAGAAGGCTGAGGAGAATGGCTCGATACCTATGGAGTTTATCAGAGACGAAGGCGACTTCAGCGCGGACAGCGGAGGTGCTGCACTGGGTACCAGCACTCCCCCAAGAGCTCAAGATCGCCCTACCATCGACCCATTGCGCATCTACCGAAGATGTTGCCAGCTGCGCGAATCGCCTATCTTGAAGCGGATCAGTGACCAGCTCTCGGCTCCGTCTGCGTGCTCAGTGGCCCACCCTGGAATGGTTACCTCACTCGACCTTACAGGCTCGAGGCTGCAGCTTGCTGATTTCTTGACGCTATCGGATTGGCTCGCGATTGTGCCGGTAAAGAAACTATTCCTGGAGGACGCAGAGTTGAACGATGAAAAGATCAGGGTCGTTCTTGCAGGACTCTTGGCGGCCAAGATGCCACACGCCGCACGAGACCGCAGGACCTCTCTAGACCGGATCAGTGACACACATGGGTGCGCGATCAAGAAGCTTGTCTTGAAGAATAACGCCAAGATCACAACCGACGGTTGGAAGCACATTGCGCTCTTCACCTACATGTGCAAGTCTCTAACCGCACTCGATGTGTCGATGATACCGTTCCCCAAGCAGCCAATTCAGGTCGCCTCACCAACAGCTGCCTCGCCACCCACAAACGGAACCCCGTTAACGTCACCCACCAAAGATACAAGAACACGAGATATCGCAGACATTCTCTCGAAGGCCATTTCTGAGCGCTTGGGCGGCTCAACGATGCAAGAGTTGCTCATGGCCGATTGCAATCTGACATCTTCGAGTATCAGGAAGATCATTGACGGCTGTGTAGTTAGTGGAGTGAAGCGGCTCAGTCTTGCCGATAACGACATTGACGGCGAAGGCCTTGAGCATGTCCAGCACTACATTCGCTCGGGTGTCTGCGAAGGCATCGATCTTGGTGGCAACGATCTGCGGGACTGGGTACCTCAACTCAGCGAAAGCTTGGGCAAGAGCACCACGGTATGGGCTCTATGTTTGGCTAATACTGGTCTGAGCAAGCACCATCTGAAGATGCTGTTCCCAACACTAGTTACCATGCCATCACTCCGATTCCTCGACCTCTCACGCAACAAGGATCTCTTTGCTGATCAGACGGCGCTGTGCCTTCTGCGAAAGTACGTTCCTCAAATCCGGGAATTGAAGCGCCTTCATCTTCAAAACGTTGGATTGAAGCCCGCAGACGCCATTGCTATCGCCGAGATCTTACCGGACTGCCCACACATCGCGCACGTCAATCTTCTCGAGAATCCGGCTATCGCTCGTGTGGCCACTTCGACAGACGAGGAAACACAGGAGGAGGCTGCCGCAATGTTTGCCTCGTTGACACTTGCTGCGAAGCTTTCTCGCACAGTGATCTGCATCGACATCGATGTTCCCGCGCCAGAGATGAATGAGGTTGTTAGGGCTCTCGCAAAACAGGTTATAGCATACTGCCTTCGCAACATCGAGTACATCAACGAGGTGCCCGAGCTTCAAGGTGTGCCGAAAGACGTTGAGCTGCCTAGCGTGCTTGCGCACCTTGTGGGACCTACAGACGACAGCCTTGCGGACGGTTCTATAGAGACCGCCCCCGATAATGATTACATTGTTGGTGGAACAGGCATCGTCAAGGCGCTCAGCTACTGCTTATCACACAAGGACGCTGATCTGCGCAGAGGACCGCAGATCGCTAGTGGCACTGTGACTCCACGCAGTCGCATCGACGTCGCTGAGGAGCCCAGCAAGGCCAGAGCCATGTCGAAGGATTTGTTAGATACTGCACGCAACACGCGAGCAAGAATACAGCCGGCACTCATTCGCGAGGCCAAGGGCAGCAACGACTTGAACTACCGTACGTACCTCACTCAAGCCTGTATTTCGCCGCGACTAACAAACCCAGGCCGTCTCCTCTTCCTCGACCAGACCTTAGAAGGCATGATCCAGCGATTCGAAGACGAATACCCCGAAACCCGTCTCGGCACATCGCCCACAGACACTGCCTCGCTCCACTCCCGCACCAGCTCCGTCCTCAGCACCTCGCCCCCGCTCTCCTCCGTCCCCACAATGACCGACTCCTTCCATGACCCCACTGCCCAAGAATCCGACGACGACGAACCGCACCTCCTGCGCTCGCGCCACAACTCCGATGTATCTCTCGCCTCGCGCAGCATGTCCATCGAAGAAGGTGCCCTGCACCGCTTTGGCCACCGCGTGCGCACCGGACTCTTGAATCCCAGCCGCCCCACCTCGGCCCACAGCGACCAGGCCTTCATCTCCGGCTCCAAGGACGACGAGGGTCTGCCCGAGCATCTGCGCGCGCTGCGAGAGTACTTTATGAACTTCTCCGGCGACGAGCTGAGGAACAAGATCCAGGGTCTTGGGTGGGAGAAGGCGTTCGACAGCGTGTTGGAGAATGCCGAGGAGCTGAGGAACTTGGAGTCTGAGGATCCTGTTGCGTTTAAGAGGTTTAGAGAGTCGCAGATTGCGAGTCTGAAGAATAGGAACCCGGATTTGCAGGTTGCGGATTATATTGAGCATGGTAGGTCGGTAGACGGGCCAAGTGCGACGACGGCCACGAGTAAGGATGGGCATCGGCCCATGCCGTTCAGAGATGTGAGCAAGGATGGAACGAGTGACGATTATGCAGTAGAGTGATGAGCTGAACGCGCGTTTGTAGGATAGGACAGGATGGGGGATAATTTGTATTAGCTGGCGACCGGGCGGGAAATGATATACGACTTGGGCAAGCATATTGCTTATTCCAGCATTGGGAGAGCGTTTAGCATCGCGATCTTTAGTATCGGTATCCAATCTTCACGTTCAGATTCGCTGTCTGTCAATAGTGAGATGCGCGACCTGTAATCTTGTCTCATGCCTGTACGCGAGCATATGAAGCGTTCCAGTCTATGGACGTGTTGTATTCCCCCTCCAGAACCCATCTACCTGAAGGTCGCTCAGGGTGATTTCACTAATTCGCGGCCATACGGCTTCTCTGTGAGAAGAAGATGCGCCAAGCATTCAGAGCCAATCTCGGCAGCTTACATCATCTGGGCAGACCGCAGTGTCGTTGAAAGTCACATACCATGAGATACGACCTACCTTATCACGGTTCGCTACGCATTTGTGCTTCAATACAACAGTAGCCAGGCCTATCAGGCCTTGATAGGTCAAGCAATGCCACGGAGGGTAACAAAGGGCTTTGTGTGTAGGTGCCTTTGAGTTGAATTCAGAATGGACGATCTTGACTGTAAGGGATCGATGTGTCATTCCTGTCCGCGGAAGGCGATGATCCGGATGACTTTGCAACGAGGCTTTGATTTGCTGCCGTAGTCTTCATCCCTGCACTCGAGCGAATGCAGGGTAAGGTAGCGTACACATGAGTGCGGTTTGACGTGGACTGCGGAAACGTCTTCCGGGCCTTTCAGAGATTTGACCGTGAAAACCATACAGTTCACGACCGCAGAGCAGACTGCATATTATGTATCTGAGAGCAACACAAGACTCGTTGTTTCTGTCGCCATGTCTTGTGAGAATATGATGGTAGGTCGATGACAGCTGCATTCTTTGCGCATGCGCAGTCCAGACCGAAGTGCAGTCGCACAGACGACATAGCCTATGTATGATCATTGATCATTGTAGAATGAACGTGGTAAAGCAGTTGGTAGATCTCTCTGTTAATAGTCCTGCGGTAGCTTGGCAAGAGATGATGTTCCGAGATTCGCCCACGGATTTGTGAAGAGATGCTTCCAAGCCCAGGCGCCAATGGCTATCGTTGCGGCAGATCGACATACGGCAGATGCCCTGAGAATTTTTCTTACAATAGAGAAACTTTAAGATTGGCCCAGACCGAATCATACTGTACCTCAGATTGAAGTAGAATGGGCCCACACTCGTCAGTAAGAGCATGACAGAGCTGCCCACTCACCGCCTCGGGGGTGGATGTCTCGAGAAGCTCCAAGTGCGGCTGGAGGCAAAGCTTAGAGTTCGTTCCTTACTTGTCAGGTGTTCGCTCGACGCATCTTCCCAAGACATGGCGTTATTGCAGCGTTTGGCAAGCAAAGCAAAAATATCCCGCCGTTACAAATGTTCATCAAAACACCTCGTGGTTTATACGAAGTGTGTATCGCTGATGGCTTCCCGGTGGTATGGAGGGTATCATGGTTCCATCGTATTGGCTCAGCCTCTTTGTCTGACAGCCTGCCCTTCCAGGGATAGCCAGCAAGCGAAAATGCCATGGTAGACTGAAAGAATGCCATCACTTGAGACGGGAGACTCTAGAGCATTCGCATAGCTCATTTTAAACACCCATCTTCTTGACCAGCTGCGCCTCGAAATGTGTTTGCGGCCTGCGACAGTGTTGGATCAGCTGTGATGAGCTGAAGGGGTGTAGCTGGGTAGGAAGCAGGCGATTGGTTGAGGAAACGTATCCAGTCCTTGTCAATCATGTCCAGTCAGTAACGAGTGGCTGTACAGTATGTCTCATGCTACAACATTCTATCACACCATGATGGTGTTGTTGCTGTCGTGATGGAAGTTGAGTCGTTTCGTAGTTGCGCTAGTGTTGATGTGTTCGATCTCCGATCTGGCGCCACAGCACCAGGCTCAACAGCCCGCATACCTCATACATGATACCTCGAAACGAATCCTAATGCTTATCCCGGGGACATCTTTGTGTACGTATGCTGATGAAAGATCTTTACGAACGAATGGATGACCAGAACGTCACAAGACCGATGTAGAAGTCCGAGCAGCAATGAGAGTCGGCATCCGATCAGCAAATAGCACGGTGGCAATTTACATGCTTGAAGGAGAGGCTTGTTGCACCATGGACGCAATACAAATAAGTATCAGCTAACGTTGTGGCCGCAGCGCAGAGTCGCCATCTCGTTACTACAGACAAAACTACACACAGGGCTACCACTCTACGTTACGGATGTGAGACAGCATCTGGATACGCCAGCTACAACGGTAACGCAAGTGAATCATACATGCAAGCGTACGTGTCTTAGTGATGGAGATCTAAGCCTGCAAGACTGATTGGTTACGACTCAGCCCTGTCATTGCGAAGATATCGCAACATCATATAACATAACCGGTCCTTCTCGTCGAGAAAGAACATCATCACAATAGTATCATTATCCCGCCCACAACAAACTAAGATTTGTATGTACCTCATATAACTATCTGTAACATGAGTACCGCCACTTTCGAGTCACGCAGGAGTGAAGCGGTTCAGGACACAGCTTCACACTCACCAAGCTCGCAAAGTTCAGATGTAGGTTGTACCTCTGTTCGAGAAAAAGGCTCTATGCTAACCCTATATTCGAAGAACGCCCACGACGTCGAGTATCGAGCGCAGACAAAAGTCAAACAGGTCATTGCTTGTTGCCTGCGGCATCTCGAACGCTTCACTGGTGGTCCACGCTCCGGAGTCTACGAAGATGGAGAGCCTGTGGACTCTTCATCCTGCTTCGAGCTCCGCCGACAAAAATCAAACACGATCCCCTCGCAACCACATCCTAGACGGACTCGCACAGATCGCCCTGCTCCGCTTAATTTGCCACGTACAAGCAGCACGAGCTACCAATTTTATATGGACGAGGATATTCATCCATTCATTACAACGCCACAGTGCATCGAAGAAGGCAGCAGTCCGAGATACACCCTATTCTTCACTCCGCCGTCGCAATGATCGCACCTCTCTGTATTTCTTCCTGAGCAACGTCTGATGCAGCTCCTGCAGTATCGAGGTGGTACATAAGTGGACAAGCATTTTTCTACAAAGCAACATCGCGTCATGCTATTAGCAGGAGCGAAGGGCACATAAAGCATAGGCTTCGAATCGTCGTTATCAAGCTCGTTCTTACCAACATGATTGTAATCATCCTTCATTCCTACGTAAAACCTCACTACCATGGCTGAAACCAATGCACTCAATCAAATCGGATTTGAACTAGTCCATTATATCTGTCTCACCCTATCTGTGGGTTTGGCACTTGCGTCAAGACACTGCAGCTACTGATTAAGCCCTGATGTCTCATGTTGAAGTCTATGGCTGCGCCGACTGCTAAGCTGGCTGGTGCTGCACCAAGGAGAATCGAGCTTTTATGTACTATGTTGATTAGCGGAGTTGATATTCATAGTTCAGATAAACACATTAGGAACAAGCGCCTACCAAGAGCGAAAGCCAATGAACTGGCTGTGTCACAGACCTAAGACAAACAGTATACGAAGATGTGAATGTGGTGAGTTTGTCTGACGCGAGAAGCCCTGCGGCTCGTAAGGGTGTATGGCATTGGTAGCAAACGATCCACAAACTTATGTATCAACTCCTGAACTCCAGGTTCACTTTGTGACCTGTACAACGCCGACTGCAGCGAACCTCAAACCCGAGACCAACACCAACACCGTTGCGCTAAATGCTGAAACAAAATCAAACGGGGCAACGCGAGTTGCTTCGTAAAGCCAGTCTGTCTGTTCTAAGCTGTTCATCTCCATTGGCCCTGGCTAAGTGCCAATAATCCCTCAACGCATCCTGCCTCCTCAGCTGAGCTGAGGTTTGTGCGTGCGCTGCCATTGTCACCGTTCATGAAGGCCCGTAATTCGTCATCTTGCTCTGGATCAACAGTACCCGTTCCCCCTTTCTTTGCTTTGGCTAGCAGAGCACTTAGGCTCGCGCTTTGAGAGATGATGTTCGTGTTCTCACCAAGCACCTGTCGTGGTCGTGTCGCCGAGGCAGGTGTTGCAAAGCCTCGCCTACGTACTGACTTTGGCATATCTGGCTCCCAATTCTCTTTGTCGGATTCTGTGGAAGGGAAGTCGTCGGACTCAGTCTCATCGCCGCCCTTTTGCTTCTTCCCGCTCGAGAAGACGTTGAAGGTAGACGCGCGTTGTATGGATCCCCGCGACTTCTTCACTCCTGACGATCCAAAGACCTTGTGCGAGCTCTGTTTTGACTTCAGCGGTGTGTTCTGTCGTGCCTGATTCTGAGCGAGGATCTTCCTGTTTGCACGCAACAATCCAATGGCGTCTGCTGCACTGCCACTGCCCTCCTGTTCTGCGCGTGCAGTCAAACTTGTGTTGTGACGTGTGTCAGGATCACACCAAAATTCCCAAGCCCTAGAATCTCTACTCCTTCCAATACTCGGGGAGACCCGCGCCATCTTAGGGCTGGGCTCTCCTCTTGCAGCAGCGAAGAGGCGATCGTTCAGGCCGGCAGCACTGTAGCTCCTTCGTAGTCCAGCAGCGGCGCGGGCGAAGGAGACGGGGGTGGTCTTCGGGTGAGGGGGCGACGGTGTCTTGTCGAGATCTGTCACGACGCGTGCCGAGCCGTCTTCATTCGTGGCTATCCGTACGAAGGAATGTGCGCGCTTCAAGGGACGTGTGTTCACAGATGCTGGCCCTTCGGGAGACTCAATAACATTGGATGGGGCATTGGGAAAAGTGATGGTCTCCGGTGCGTAGTCTTCAGCAGAGCGTACAAAAGACGCGCTGCGACGGTTCGAGATCCATGATGTTCGCGGCTGTGCGCCTTGAGACGCTGTTGCACTTTGCTGAGAGTTGCTGATTTCCGTGGTTGCAATGTCAATGGTTTGAGGGTCGGTGGGAAGGTCTACTGAGGGCTGTATCGTGGTCTGCGTTTCATCCTCGGCGACTGCTGTGACGTCCTTAGCCAACTGTGCCGCTGGCTGTACTTCGTCTGAGGTAGCTTCAGGCGTTGTCGGTTGTGCTGGCGGATCGGCCTTCGGCGACTCTGGCTCCGGCGCGTTCCCGCTCTCGCGCGCGTGCTCGTCTTCGGTCGCGGGATCAGACATGTTGGACGATGACGACATCAGCGATGCAGAAGAGGATGGGTCGAGGGGTCGCGAGCGGCGGCGGTCGTTCTGTCTTTTGTTTTGAAACCAGATCTGTAAGTGGAATTAGGCGCGCTCCTCGTGACGTGGAATGAACTGGATGGACAACACACCTGCACCTCTTTCTCACCCAGCGCAACTTTGCGGACAATCTCCAGGCGCGCGGCTTTGTCTGGCTTTGAGTTGAGCAAGTACTCGGCCTTGAGGATGTCTTCGTCTTCCTTGCTGCAGGGTGGAGGTCAGCGCATTGCCTTACGGAGTTGGTGGGGTCAAGGCGTCAGCCGAAGTGCTTCCGCGTGCACGATCCAGCGCGTTTCCGGATGCTCAACACGAGAGACAGGATGGATTCACTTGGGGATGATAGAACTTACGAAGTGCGTCTGCGCTTTTGACGTGCCAGCGGTTTGTTGTCCACGTCTGGAGGCATCTTATTCGCCACTGTTTCTGGCGAATGCACAAGGAACGCAAAATCCGTTGTGACTGTAGATGGACTGGCGCGTCCAATAGGATCAGACGCGACTGGTAGTGGCGACGAGGGCGACATTTCGAACAACGACCGAGACGATGGGCAAGTAAAAGCGAGAGTGTCAGGAGTCAATTGACATTGGATTTTGAGGAAGGTAATTGAATATAGTATCGGTGGCAGGGAATGTTAGACGCGTTGGTAGAGCGCGTTGCGGCTCGGGATGCAAGACATCGCCCTGCACTTTCCCTGGTTGAGATCAGTCCGTGCACACTCCTCCACTTCAGCCTCATGATCTTGCACACAGCTTCTGAGCCTGTTTCCACATGACCGTGTCGGTGCGCTTTTCCCTGGCATATAAGTTTCTGTTATCATGTCTGTGGTAGCAGGTATCTGAAAGGTGCTGGAGCATCCCGGCGCCGCGTCGATCCTAAATGCCCGAATCTGCATCAAAGCACGAGCTCAAGCTCGGTCACGACATGAACCCTGGTGGACCGCGAAGGACGCGTCTCGCAACACCATGGTGGGCCTGCCCATTCCTGCAACAGTGCTCTTCCGGCTCATTCAGTTAATCAAGTACTTTTGCCAATTCCTTCGTGTCTACTATGACCCTGGGTTAGATCTCGTCGTCTACCACTTCGTAGTAGTAGATAGAATTCAGACTGTGAACACGACTCCATCACGCGTCAACGCATCAGTTTATTGGCTTTGTTGACGCGCAAGTCAGATCGCCGTTCCCGGACTTATTAATTTGTTGACCCTGCGAAGGAGACGACCACACTACCACAGATTCTAGGTACTGTCCAGCAAGCTTAGTAGTGTCCTGATGCGTCCTTTGACTTGCAAACAGCCGCTAACCCCAGTCCGCAAACTTTGCTGGTCCTTCGTGAGCAGCGAGATCACGTTGACGCGCCGTCACGTGACACACACTAGCCGTTCGCGAGCTGGTGGCAAATGGGCCCGGGGAAGCCGCTAACGGGCCTTCCGATGCCCCACCTCCAACATCTCTCCATCAAGCCTCAAGGATCATCAGAGTAATGCACTACGATTTTGCCATGTTTCATCGGATGCTTGCCACTCAACACAATCTGCCGACGCTATTACCACAGTCGGGGAAGGCAACGGCTAGGCAACGTTCGCGCTACTGCGTCCAGCCATCACCGCCCTTAGTGGCTTTCCCGTAAGACGCGCCCAACTTGACGCCGATGTTGACGTCCACAAATATGCAACCATGAGGACTAGGCCTCGATCCATCTGACGGACCGAGAGTATGCAAAAGACGCTATACGCCGACATCCCTTGACTTGAGAACGTACTCCACCAGCACCGGTGAAGTCCAAGTTCCCTCCAGGCAGAAGTTGCTGCTGCAAGAGCTTGATTCGAAGTTGGCACAGTCACTATCCGCCAGTCGTTATTGTACCACCAGAGGACTTCTCCGGCGGTTACCGTAAGCCTCGGGCTGATTGAACGGCATTTCCGGCTCTGGGCAGTAAGGCTAAACAGTTTCCAATACACTCCGGAAATGACCCAACAGTCTTGAGATCGACCCAGACGCGTATTTCTGGGACTCTTCACTATGTGGCGGGTCCAAGCTTGTGGTCCTGAGGCATTGTCGGGCAGAGCGAAGTCTTGAACGGGTCACCGGATTTTGGCCCCATGGTGCTAGCAAGTTTCCTTGACAACCTCAGTCTTTTTGGCTGCCATTTGATTGGTGAGGCTCTTCCGCGCATCTGTTTGAGAGCATCTGCAGAGCGTTTTCCGTCATGCATTCCACCCCTCCACTTTTGCAGTCCTGTCGTTTACGCCCACAGTGAATGTGATTTGTCCCGCATCTCACACAGACCCGCAGAAACATCATCAAGAGCCGAGGTGAGATGCTGCGTAGGGCTAGCCCTATGCATATGCCAATGCATCTCTTGAACTTTCTCCATTCGAAGCGGTAGGTACTTTCTGCATAGCGCCACGCAGGTGCCTGCATCTGATCATGCACACAGCGCTCATGGCGTGTTGTCTCTACCGCCTGGTTTCAGGCATGCAACATTCCATACGACCTTATTAGGATTGTTGAAGAGTTGCGGATTCTACTATCGTATCTAGTCTATAGATTTGCATCGATTCTTGATGTAACATGCGATTCTTTCAGGTCACTATTGCTGTTCGAAGAGCAGATGAGGCCAGTGGCATATCGAGCTTCTGATCACGCACACGATTACAAAATATTGGGACAGTCCGTGGTGCGGCCGGGACTAAAGGCGCCTTCGAGGCCAGTCTAAGACGAATCAGCTTTCGTTATGCTATGTGACCGCACCGAGCTCGTCACAAGCGATCAATTGAAGGCAGGCAGCAAAAGGGAAATTATGTTACTATCACAAGCTATTGGCTGACTGAAATTGCTGGATTTGCCTACAAGCGGGCGCCCTTGCGTTTCTAAAGGGGCGGTAGACAGTTTCTTCCATCCCGCACTCCACCATGCCGGACCTGGATTTTGTCTTGATATTCGACGGCAGCGTAGACCACGACCTGTCTTGTCGCAGGATCATAGGCTAGAGCATTGTGGGACTGCCGAGCTGCAGCCAAACGGAATCCCCACCTCTCGAGATGCCAGGAGATCCAACCTTCCCAGAGTGCACACAACCTCCGGTCTTACTCAACCGCACGTTCCTTCACCGTCTCCGCCGTACCCTTGAGTCATGGGCATCAATGCTTTGTGTCACAGTAACGAGTGCTTATGCGTGGAGATGGAGGCCACTGAGAGTTCTTTCATGAAGCCTGCCAAGCGGTGTTGGGTTAAAGGGACGCAGCGCGCACGACTCCCTACTGAGACTTCACGAAGTAATATGCCCACCATGCGAGTAGCAGTTGCCGGGACCTGCGATCTAGCACTTTTAATTGCGCAAGAGATTCAACAGTCCACAAGTCACCAAGTGATCATCTTGTCAAGGATAGTGAGTAACTACCATCTCATCATCTCACTGGATAATCCACGTTGACATAACGCAGAACCAGACTGTTCTCATATCACAGGGTTATCAGTGCCAGATCGTAGACTACAAGAGTCAAGCCTCTCTCCAACACGCATTGATGGGGGTGGACACTGTCATTTCAACAGTGACTGGAAAGCCACAGCTCCGCCTCATCGAAGCAGCAGTTCAATGTCGCGTCCGTCGTTTCGCCCCGGCCGAGTTCGAAGGACAACCGGGACAACGAGTTCCGACGAGCATTCTGAATCGTGATAAAAGCACGGCTCTCGCCCGGCTTCAGCACTACGCCACCTACATTCAGTCGACCGTCTTTGTGTGCGGCATCATGTACGAACGTTTCGCTGTGGGTGGCTTGCGAGCTCACCAGATGGGGTTGAACATTGCAAGTGGAGAGGGAGAATACATTGCGGACCTTCGCAACATGTCTGCAGTAGCGCCAGTATACGACGCTGCTAGCAATCTCTCACACATCTGCTTGACATCGATCTTCGATGTTGCCAAATTTGTGGTCCGGTCCCTGGACATAGTCCAATGGCCTGCAGAAATGTCCATGTGCGGTGAGAGAATCAGCGTCAATGATCTCATTGATCTCTTTAAAACATGCAGAGGTACATGCATATCCTCACTCCGACTCAGCGTGTTACTGACTCCTGAGTAGGTCGACCGCTGCATCCCGTTGACTGGCAAAATCCAGCAGGTGTGACCACTGCCTCGTTCGGAATATCATCTGCTGACGTTCTTGAAAGGCCTCCAGTATCAGCTCAATATTGCTGAAGCAAATGGCGATGTTACACAGCAGAAACGTGTCGCAGCGCATCTGGCGACGGCCGAAGGACGCTACGACTTCGTCACGCCTGGGTATCTGAACACAATGTATCCTGACATACTAATCACCTCTTTCCAAGCTTGGCTCTCTCATACCTGGGCTACCGTGCCCTGAATCAGGCTGTCCGACTATCGATAATGAGCGTTCAGGGCAAGTTCACCTTCCATCCTACGACAAATCACTTGCATAATTCTCTTTCCTTACAGTTCTATGCTAGTACTGCCAGATCTTAATGAAATATACCATAATACAGCATTCGCAAGCATGAATTCCTTGCGTGCTACGTGTTTCTTGGCATCTCGTACGCGACTGCGCGATCGCGATACGATGATTCTGGCCCTCAGACTACTTGTGTGGCTCAGCGATGATGCAATGTGTTGACTTTTCAGCGGGGTACACGACCAAAATTTTCAGGTTCAATGGGCCCAATATTGTCAAACCCTCCTTTGCTAGATATCGTGACTCCACCGAACGCCGGGGAAAAGCGGCCCAAGCCTCCCGGAGGCCCCTTCAATAGCACTGGCACTGACCAATTCTGCAAATGATCCCCGTATGATGATGTAAGGGCCCACCGAATAGTGGTAGGTGGGAGGATGCGAATCTTCGATGGGAATTGCATCTTTTCTATGTCAAAATGATGTCACGGCCCCCGTTCACCACCCTCATGAATAAATGTGTTGAACACGCCCGCAAAAGGTGATTCTCATTCAGTATCAACATCACACATTCAGCTGCATTCAAAGCATCCTGCCGGATTTCCCAACTCTTATTTTTCCAACAAACCTAACAACGTAAGTCTTCCTTCTCGACTGGTCAGTGCTCGCGCGGCACTAGCTATCTGATATGCAATCTATGCATCACGCGAAACACAATTAACATCACCATAGGCACATCAATCAGAATGGTTTCCTCGCAGCAAGGCTACGCTCCCACCGTCACTGACATGAAGGCCAACCCATCTACCGTTGACGAGGTCAAGTCTAACCTTCCTCTTCCCGAGCAGCCCCCCGTGGCATCCGACTTCAACTCGGCGGATGCGCGTACCGTCAACGTCGGCTCTGGTGGCCAGTCAGCAGACATCTCAGCTTCCGGCCAGGGCGGTTCGACTCTACGTGAGCCTGCTACTGTCGGCTCCGTAGGTGCTGCAGGCCGTGAGGGCAAGGACGGCCTGAGCGGCATCCCCAACGACGCCGTCACCCGTGACCAGAAGGACCACGCCGGGCTTCAGAACACCACTAAGCAGGACTACGGCACTCCCTCTTCTGCCCGGTAAATGCTTAGCATGTGAGGACTAGGTGCAATAGTGTACTATATGCAACACATGCACAGGATCGGTGCGCCACGCAACTGGCGGTGGGTCGGACAGTCTGCGATTGGTCTCGCCGGCTGGGGTGGAGGCGCCCGAGCGGTGCTCCTGGGGTTGAGCAGTGGCGTTTGGGATTTTGAGGTTTGAATTTTGGAAACATGCTACGTCAGCGAGTGCGGTAGCTTGACCGCAAGAGCGGTCTTGAGATACGAATCAATGAATGAACGATCCAAACATACTCGAAATTCATGTTACTGTTGGTTGTGATGTATACCATAACAGTACATGTTTTATTTCGCAAAAGTTTGTGCAGTTCAAGCAGGTCCGTCGATTGATGGTGTACAACGTGCGTACCTCAGGGCCACATGTTTGAGATACTGAGCGACCACAATTGCAACGAGTAAAAGCAAACAATGAGCAACGGCAAGAACCAGCGCAAAGCCTGCTCTCTCCATTTCGGATGTCGCTTTTGAATAATGCGGGCCACTCTTGGATCAACGTTCCACGTTAACCTCGTTCGGAAAGCTTTAGCGGAGCGTCATCTGTGCGTTAGAGCTGTAGCGTGCTACTTGGCTCCGCGAGCATGAGAGCCAGCCCTAAACTACTTGACGTCACAATGTGTACAGCTCCGCATGACGCAAATGTGCGCCATGGGGAACTAGCTGGCAGGTTATAGGTTCTCTTGTCGCTCGCGATAGGAGCTGTAGAATCAACCACTCCAACATCCAGAGCTTTTTACCCCACAATCAAAACATAACCACACATTCACCATGTCTCAATCTCACGGTCAGAAGGTACGGATCGCCCCACTGCAGCCCCGTTCTCACGAGTCAAGCCGCCCTGCCTTAGCTCCTGCATCTACTCCGACTGCGAACACGCCAGCTCACAAGAACAGGTAACAACCGACCCTCAATCCAAGGTCCCGATCTACGAGGGCGTCGGCACCGTAACCAAAGACTCGCTCGCAGCCGAGTCGCTCCAAGGCTCCGGCTCGTTCGGCGAAGGCAACCCCAAAGCCGCCGCGTCCGCCCAGCCCTCCGCCGGCAGCACAGCAGCCAACACCGATACCAGCGGCGCGCGCAAGCTCGACCCCGCCGTCGACGCCGAAGCCCGCGACGCCGCCTCCAACTGGAGCGAGCAGCAGCAGCTGTCTGCAGGCTCCGGGCTGGGGCTGGGCAAGGAGCACGGCGTCGGTCCTACGTATAATAAGGTTGGTGGCGCGACGGGGTACGGCACGTCCACACAGCCACCTTCGTCGAATGCCGAGGAGATTCAGGGCGGGTATGCGGGCGCGGCGGACAAGGTGTTTGAGCAGGAGGGCGGGTTTAAGATGCCTGGTAAGAATGTTACCGAAGACCCGAATTTGACGGGCAAGACGGTTTTTGGCGAGATTGGAACGAGCAAGGACCCTGCGAGGGTGGCGGAACAAGAGCAGGCGAAGAAGAGGGCGGCGAGTGGGGGGGTCGAGCTTAAGGGAGGACAACAAGAGGGTGGGAGCAAGTTCAGTGGGTTGAGTGATGAGGCTGCTTGAGCAGTTCATGGGGTGAATGAGTATATCTGCGACATATTTGTAAAAGGCAGTTCTACATGAGCATTGACAACAAAATTGGTGATGTGGAAGCATGGTATGGTGATACACGTGGGGCACTCCCGCGGCTGCACACCCTCGGCCCGTGCTCGTAGGGCTGCGGCGAACGTTGAAGGTGGCCTTTCGGGGACGCGTAGCCCGAGCTCATTCGCAAGTCAGTGACACTTCCTCCACTCCACCACCAGTCCCTTGCGTGGTTGTCTCTCCTTCAGTAGTCGCGACTTTTCTTTCTTCCTAGTTGCAATTGGGTCTGCGGTACCCTGTTTGCGCAATTGCTCGCCCATCATGAACGGGTATCAAGATCACAGCCTCAATGAGGACTCCTTTGGGCCCTCGAAGGGGGGTCTTGTGTCCAGCTTTGACGCTTTTCGTAAGATCGATCGACGGCATGTTGGATGTTGTACTCACACATGCAGCCAAAACTAAGAAAACGTACCTCGTCCAGGGTCGTAATTCCTCTGCCTGGACCGTCACACTCATTCTCACATGCATCTGGCTTGCGTGGACCGAGACCTCGCGCTGGTTCACCGGCACAACGACACAGACTTTCTCCGTTGAAAAGGGAGTCTCGCACGATATGCAGATCAACCTCGATGTCGTCGTAGCTATGCGCTGCGCCGATCTGCACGTCAATATGCAGGATGCTGCCGGAGATCGCACACTTGCAGGTGAACTTCTGCGCAAGGATCCCACGAGCTGGGCGCAGTGGACGGGCAAGAACGCTGACCACGGCGTTCATGAGTTGAACGACGGCATCAGCCAGGAGTGGAATATGGACGACCTTGAGGTGCACAACCACTTGATCGTAAAACAGACGACCAAGTTCTCAAAGACGCCGAGGCTGAGAGGTGCGCCAGACTCGTGCAGGATCTTTGGCACCCTCGACGGCAACAAGGTGCAGGGCGACTTCCACATCACCGCCCGAGGCCACGGCTACATGGAGTTCGGCGAGCATCTGGACCACAACTGTAAGCTTCCTCGCCCAACACCACTGGCCACACCACACTAACGCACCGCAGCCTTCAACTTCTCGCACATCATCCGCGAAATGTCCTTCGGACCCTACTTCCCCTCGATGAACAATCCGCTTGACAACACCATCGCCATAGCGCCCCCGGATAGCGCCCACTTCTACAAATTCCAGTACTACCTCTCCATCGTACCGACCATCTACACCGACTCGCTGCGCGCCCTGCGCAACCTTGACGCCTCCGATTCGTCCACATCGGGTGGCTTATTCTCCCAGCACGCGATCAAGACGAACCAGTACGCCGTGACATCGCAGTCGCACGCTGTTCCCGAACAGGCCGTGCCTGGCGTATTCGTGAAGTTCGACATCGAGCCCATTACGCTGAGCGTCGTGGAGGAGTGGGGCGGGTTCTGGCCGCTGGTCGTCAGGCTGGTAAATATTATCTCTGGTGTCATGGTCGCGGGCGGCTGGGCGTGGCAGATGTATGATCTTGCACTTGAGTTCTGGGGTAGGAGGGGGAGGAGAGGTGACGGAATGGGGATGCTCGGTACACCGCAGATTGAGAAGAAGAGCTGGGATTGAGAGGGTTTGATTGCGTGGGTGGGGAGGATGATGTGATATTGCATTTTGTGGTGTTAGAGAGCATGTTCAAGTTTTTGCGCCAGTCAATGCACGATCTACTGTACGGTTCTTTCCGTATTGGTTCTTTTCTTCTTTTTGTGTAAGAGCGAGAGGTGTGTTGAGACAGGCACGACCGAGTTTGGTTGGCACTTGCTCACGAAAACATGTATTAGAGCGCTTGTCGATCACCAGGAAGCGCAGTACTTCGCACCAGTCCTGGCCCTGCATAGGCGTCACGCACGAGCAAACCGATCGCACTGTGTCCGTTAATATTGCACCCTGTACCATCTTGTCCACGATCCGTGGTGTCCCGAAACCATTGTCATCGGCCTTTGACCTCGACATTGGGCCCCAGGCATCCACGTGCCACGACAAACATCAGATGTTCTCTCACCTGAGGTGGATCTCACAGCGCATGAACGGCGCAGATCAGGGGACTTATTAACGAGCATAAGGGGTCAACTGGCATACTAGTGTGGTATCAGGCGAGAGTAGAGTTCGTGCAGGCAGGGATCTGACAAGGATCTCTGGAAGCATCTACCGAGATCATTAATTGACATTGCAGGACTGCTTCTCCCTTAGTGAGAGCAAATCGCTCTGTGCAGATCTGCTATCATAGCGAAACAAGATCTTTAAACACTAGCCCAAGCACTGGCCAGGGGCTCTACTTTCCCCGATATCACAGTAATAAGTGACCCCACATTAGTGCACCCGTCGACAAGTCCCGGGATGTCACGGACTCCCGCAGACTACCGCTTTCGCTCTTGCTTAAACCAAGGTGACCCTCTCACGTGCCCCTCAATGGTAGCAGCCACGCAAGAGAAATATGGCAGAAACAGAAGAAATATATTGCTCGAACCTTGAAATAACGGCGGCCGGCCGTCGGAATTGCATATCTTCTTCAAGCTTACACCACGTCGCCATCCTGTACAAACATGGCGGACATGATCCAGAACTTGGCTAACCTCAATGATGAGGCATTGAAGCTTCTGGCAAAGACGCCAGTGGCAATGCCACCTGCAGGAGTTATGCCAAACTTTGTCAATCCTCCAACTCGTGCGGCGCTGCAAACATGGACGACATCAGTGTTCCTCGCGATTGCTATTACATTGTATGCCAACCGGCTGTATGTCAAGGCGAAATTGATGAAGACCTGGAGTTGGGACGACGGTACGTCAAAGCAGGAGGCGCAGTTCTCTCACTGAAAATCATCTCTTAGGAACACCTTTTCCTGACAATCCTTAGTGACGTTGGCAATCACCGTTGTAAGTTGGTAGAAATCAAGCCTGTGGGGTGACAGGATGCTGATTTAGTAGCCGCTGGCCATCGCGCTATACATCGTCATGGTGAGAGGTAGTTTAAGCTCCTACAGAATCAAGGCGGACACCAATTCTGATCAACGTGCTACAGGAGTCTCACAAAGCATAATGGGACGACACCTTTGGGACATCAGCGTAGCTCAGATGCTCAACTCACGACTACCACCGGCAAGACACAAAACACGACCGTATCTCCCACTATCTGACATAAAGACAGATTGCCTTCGCCATGATAACCCTCACACCATTGACTCTCCTATTTCTAAAGACAACATTCTTCCTTCTATACCTCCATCTCTTCAGCCGAATCCGCTGGATACGCATCAGCTGCTGGATGGGTCTATGTTATGTGTTATTATCCATGGGCGCAGTCGCTATCTACACATTTGTCATCGCAAATCCACACGAAAACTTGAGCTGGTCTAGCAAGGCGACTCGACTTGCTCTCCCGGTCGGCATCTTAGGTATCATTGCTGACCTCGTCATATTTTACATACCAGTTGCTGCAATCATACCTCTACAAATAAGCCACGCAAAGAAAGTCGGTGCGCTTCTGATGATCTTCTTGATGGGTGGAAGGTATGTGAAGATGATTGGTCAGGAGATTGACCGATACTGATGAAGATGCAGTGCCGTCGTATGCGCCATATGCAACATATACTATAGACACCATCTTCAGTACAGCCAGGATCCTCTGTGGGACGCTGTACCAGGAAGCATAGTCTCGTAAGATTACCAGCCAGCACTTGTCATTGGGCCCGCCAAACTGACAAATTCAGGCTTTGTGAAGTGTTGTTAGGCATAATATGTGCATGCTTCCCGTCGGCCGCATATGGTTTCCGACAGAGAGGTACAGTGTATCACAGAGCCCTGCACCCGTCGCTGTACCTCAACTCAAAGCAAGCTAGCTCATCAATGCTTACGGCCTCAACACGACAGCGTTCTGCAAATGCAGATGAAGAACTACCAATGCCAAAAAGTTGCATACGTCGAACGACGTATGTGGAGATATCCTCCTCAGAGCCTGGCTATAGACCATGTCTTGAGGCAAAGAGTCTGCCATCGTCTGTTGAGGAGGGTCATGCAAAGGAGCAAACGACTGACGCTGTGGAACTCAGAACTCTGGATCCCGCTTGTTTGAAGTCGCCACACGCGGTTCATTGCAGGGCTTGAGCAACGCTGCAGATACGCAGACTGCAACGCTTACAGCTGCCTGAAATCAGCGCCCACATACTCGTTCCTGCAAGTCGGGAATTTCAAAACAGGCCATTTTCCTCGCAGAGTGACCGTCATACGAAGGCACGCCACACTACATGCGCTATGCCACAGCCTTACCCAGCAATAGCTCTGAGCGTGCCTTCAATCCATTGCCGCCTTATCTCTGTACCAACGCTGTGTGCTGCAGAGACGAGATGTCAGTTTTTCGCTTATTGTTGACAACCCAGCACGACATCTCGCGGGGTGCCACAGTGTCACAGCGCCTTCCGCTACGACCAGTGCCTGCAGGTGAAAGGAAGCAGATACAGAACCAGTCACGCCTTCTTCTTTTCATAAAGTGGTGCATTGGAAACACTCTGTATGCAAGACATCTCAGTACCATCACTACTGACCCCCGACTCGCCACCTCTATCGATACTACCACACAACACCAGATTCAAGTCCCTATCTATAGCGGAAATCTTGACATTTTGAACATCCGTACCGCTCAACTCGCACAAATCGACCTGTCACATCTCCTCCCGGCCTGCTGGTTCGCGGCATGCGCAGTAGCGCCCCGGCGTCGTCCTTTGTCGTTAATTACCAGATTCCTAAAGCTACACAAAAAGAACACCAGTGCCTGAATAGGAGCGACTTGTGTTCCTGATGCAGTGCGCTGATTGCACGGCTGAGGGTGCTGGTGGGCTGTAGCTTGCATTGCCTCCCTGTCTCAAACGATGGGACCTTCCGTACCAGTCTCGCGGATGCTGGGCGGTGAGTCTGCTGCGAGCCGTATAGAGTATCTGTTTGGGTATGTGAGGCGAGCAGGTGATTTACTGTTGACTGCTACTGGCAACTGCTGGTGTTGGGCGGTGGAGGATCTGTCCTGCAGCATGAGCTAGCAGGGAGCCTGTCTCGCTGTCAGAAGCCTGGGGGATGTCAAATCTTGGCTGCCGGGGAAGAGTGCATGTAGCGGCCTTCCTACTTGACGAGATGCTCCTCATCCATATCAGTCTTCTCGAGTTTGACCTCACTGCACGACTGCGAATACAGCTTCACATATCTGCTTTGGTGCGTCACCAGCCCGCATCATAGCACAGTCAAGGTAAGCATCACTCATTCCTAGTGCATGTCTACCTCGCGCTAATGGCATCGCCAGGCAGCTGGAGTAACTGGAGATGGACCGTCGATCCGAACCCAGGCTGAGTGGCGCCTCTTTACTCAACATTGTGCTTGCCCACTCGTTCCAACGTATGTCGGAAGCGTCGGAAGTTTTTTCTGAGCATCCCTCTGCAGAAACGTTGCTCCCCTCTCGATCATTATTCCTCGAGGGAGGTGTAGATCGACTTCCAACCATGCCTCCAGCGGATGAATGTGGAATATGCACGGATCCAGACAGCCAGGAACCGGCACTCATGTTACGCAGATGTGGTCATGTTCTTCACGAAATGTGCGCCATGACATGGTTCGACGAGCCAGCGGCAAATCACAACAAGTGCCCGTACTGTCGCACGCCTTTGTTCCGGTCTGAACCATCGAGGTGGGAAAGCTTTGATCTCGGCGCGCCAATTCCGCAGCAGGACATACACGAAACTCAAGCTTCTGCTCAACATGCCGCTACCGCTACTCCTACCGCACACGTCCAAGCCGCTTCAATCAACCGATCCACCGCAGAACAGAACAGTGAGGCCCTCCAGCAACTGTCATTTCGTCAGGCGCGCCTTGAACCGAGGGCCGAAGAGACGTCTTCGCGACATGCATTGCATCAAGCCCTCATCCGACGATTGATGCTTCTTGAGGAACACCTTGAACAAACGGTCAATGAGCTGCTTTTGCAACAGCGAGCCCGCGAAGCAGAGCTCCGCGCTAAAAATGAGCGACTTCAGCTCCAACTTGATGACACGAAGGATACCCTCAAGAGGCTCAATCAGCGTGTATACGAACTGGGAGTTCGATCCACAGACTACGACAGACTCCTTCATGGTAGGTTGCGCGAATTGCAGAACGAACTTGAAGGCTATCAGTGCCCGCCAGTGGCTGGAGATCGACAGCCTCGGGCAGCTAGGTTGGGTGTTGCCCGGAATGTGCGTCGAGATTGGGTGTTGAGTGGAAGAGTTGCGCAGAGGCGAGCAGGCCGTTCTCGCCGCAATACGGACGCATCTGTCAATTCGGTCGCTACAAATGAGAACACTGCTTGTCAATCCCCTGTTAGTTCTCGTCAGAGCGCTCAAGCATCGGACGCCCCTGCGGAGGAGCTTGAGTACAACGTCCACTGAGGTGTGCTTGAGTTGTCAGGCGGCGGCATCGGTAGTTTCGTCTCTCGACAACGGCTTTTGGGTCAGACGTTCCGGTATTTGGTGTTTGAGAAAAGCGTGAGAGAAGAACAAAAAGAGCCTTTGGTACGGCTCCGACTCCTGGGGAAAGGGGAAATATGTATTAGTTCTATAAAAGTAGTTTAGCAGAGCCATCAGTAGCAACAAAATTCCGCAATGCAGCAAAATAGCACCAGATGATGGCAGGACTCGACATGGGTATCTCGAAAACAAAACACCACGCAATGCAACAACCATGCTTACTCGCGACTCTCTCTGTCGTCCTCATTCTCAGCCCCTGACCTTGACTTTGATCCCCAGCCCCCTCGCGCTCGTCCATACACTATCGCTCACCCTGGTCGGTAGCTTCCTGCCCTTCAGCCGCTGATCGACCAGCCACAAGCCGACGACAAACTCCTCTCTGGTCAGCCGCCCTATATCGCGGCCATCGACAAGCGCCCACACCTCCTCCAGCACATGCGTCGGCAAGCGGCTGCGCGTCCAAATCTCCCTGACAACCAGGTTCTGCACGTCGAGCGTAGCGTCGTCGTCGCGCTCGTCAATGTTGACAGAGGGTAGCAGCACACCTTTGTTGGCCGCCCAGACGCCCTCGTACCGCTTGCGTTCGCGCTCGGTGATGGCGTCGCGCCAGCGCTTGCGCTGCCCTTCGTGATGCTTGTTGGGGTGTTTCCGGACTTTCATGCCCAGCATCCTGTTTCCCTTTCCTTTGAATTCGATCTCATCGTCCGAGGAGGAGGGCGGTGAGGGGTCTTTGCGCATGGTTGTGCGGAGTTTATTTGTTGGCTTGGGAGGGGAGCCTTTTTGCGGCGAAGGGGAGCGGTGGAAAGGGTGATGGTGATGATGGGTTTTCCGGGGAAAGAGAGGTTCGATGGTGGGGTTTGGGGGTGGGTTGGGGGAAGAGGTCCGGGATGAGGCTAATGCGGCGCCCATTATTGCGCTCGAGAGGGATTCGCCGGTCATGTGTTTTGTGATTGCCTTTACAGACTCGCGCTGGTACGGCTTGTGGTAGACGGAGCCGGTGGCCGAGGAAGGTCGATGGGGAGGCGAGAGGCGAACCGGTGGGTGTAGAATCTCAGGCGGGTGTAAGGGAGAGGCGCCTTTGTTTTGTCGTCGTGGAGGCGGCGCTTCAGGCTTCAGCATCCTGGCGTCAGGTGGAGCCGACTCAGTCTTTCGAGTGTTCGATCGGCGTGGCGGAGGTGGAGAGGGCTTCGGCTTCTCTTCCTCGACTGGAGGCGGAATTGCAAGCTTGGCCTTTTCTTCCTCCTCTTGGTCTTCTTTTGCTGACTTGAAAGACGCAGGCGAGGATGGTGCGTTGCTATCTAGTGATGTCGACAATCTCCGATTGAATGTCGCTGAGCGTCTTGAATCCTGCGATTTGGGTCGTCCCTGGCCAAGGGTAGCGGGACCATTGACAGCTTTGGTATTGAGAGCGGCTAGTTGTACTGGTTTCTGCTTGATAGCCGGGGACTTCATTGGGGGGTCGGGTTTCTGAGGGAGATAGGTGCGAGACGAGTCTTGGGTACCGTCGATGAACTGCGGTCGTGGCATCTGGATGGACGGCTTCGACGTTGGTCTGGGCGGCGGTGTACTGGTCCTTTTCTTTGCGAGAGGAGCTCCATCACTAGGTTCTGGAGGAAGTGTGAAGTTGCGCCGAGGCTTGGGTGACCTGACGGGGGCGACAGAAGTCTTGACGACCGAGGGAGCGGCAGGCGGCAGTGTTGGAGTAGTGGAGCGACTCTGCTCGAACATCTTGACTAGGGTAGTCGTTGGTGGTATGGGAGTGTCGTCAGTAGGTTTGTCTAGGGGTGCGGCCTTCACGACGGGCCCAGAGCTACTGCTGTCCCTCCGCCAGCGTGGCTGCTGGACTGCCACCTTCTCCTGGCTGGGTCTCTGTTGCTCCAGCCTGGCCAGCACACTGCCCACACTGCCCGAGGGCGGCAGCACGTCGCGCTCATTGGCGTCCCGCTCACTGAGCATGGCTGGAGACTTGGCCAAAGGCGCGGGCCGTAGAGGGCTGTGGCGCGCAGCCGCCAGTTTGGCCGCAGTGTATGACGGCGATGGTGCGCGGTCGGGGTGGGTGTCCGGCACGCCCAGAGAGCTTGAGCTGCTGACGTGCTTGGGTGAGGGATGCGGCCTGGTTGCGCTCCGCGCGCTCCCGCCGGTGTAATCTCGTTGCAAAGGGGTGCCGGCCGACGCGCTGGGCCGTCCTGTTCCTACTTTGGTGGCAGCAAGGAGTGCGCCATTGCTGCCTCCGGTGTATGTGTTGGTGAGGTGCTGAGGTTTGGCGGGTGACCTCGAGAACGCCGAGGACGCTCCTAGCAACGCTGCCTCGGGAACGTTGTGTCGCGTATCGCCGGTGCGGCTGCGGGCGGAGCTGTTCATCTGGGCCCCATCGAACTAGGGAGTGTGAAAGCGTAATGGTCTGAAAGACTAAGTGTTCCAGTCTGCGAGGAAGGTGCACAAAGAACAGAGACTGGAACAAGAAGGCTGAGCGAGCGACTGAACAGAAAACGAGTGCATGTGGAACCGTATAACATTACGACAACGTGCCCCATGTCCGCTTACAGGGTCATGGCCGAGAATAGAAGGCGCTAGGCTTGAAGTAGCTCGAAGTGCTCATGTGACAGCGCGCTTCGAAGTCGCGCCTGCCTGGCCGTTGCCTGCTCAACTCGCGACATCATAAACAGAGCGCCTTGCCGTCCACCCTCGATGCAATCACAATGGGCGACGACACAGTCATGTCTGACGCCGAGGCGGTGCGTGAGAATACCCTCATGTACGGTCACGAAGAAGAAGAGCTGGACGAAAAGTACCCAGCCCGGCCGCTGAACCAGCACAAAACGCCGTCATTTCATACGTTATTCACGGAGCTCTTTGACCCGTTAATGGACACTCAGAAAAGGAAGCACCCCATAGGCCCTCGTAGAAAAGCTGGACCATCCGGCCACTCCAACCTCTCACCACACGAAGCGAAGAGGAATATCATTGAGCGCTTCATCAAAGACTGGCGCAAAAACGTCGGAAATGACTTCTATCCAGCAATGCGTCTGATCATTCCTGAGAAGGATCGTGACCGCGCCATGTATGGCCTGAAGGAGAAGGCCATCGCCAAAGTCCTGATCAAACTCACCAAAATCAGCAAAGACTCAGAAGATGCAAAACAGATGCTCAATTGGAAGCTGCCCGGCCAACTCTACCGAGCGTCTTCTTCGACGGCTGGCGACTTCGCTGGCCGCTGTTACGAGGTCCTCTCCACTCGCCAGATGCGCACCCAGTACAGTGACATGAGTATCGCTGAGGTCAACAACGCCCTGGATAAATTGTCGCAGGTCGGTGGAGAAGATGAACAAGTCAAAATCTTCAACAGATTCTATCGGAGAATGAATGCGGAAGAGCTGACTTGGCTGATCCGTATGATTCTCCGCCAAATGAAGATCGGAGCCACCGAGAAGACCTTCCTCGACATGTGGCATCCTGATGCCGAGCAACTCTTCAATATTTCTTCAAGTCTCAGGAGGGTTTGCTGGGAGTTGTACGATCCAATGACCCGACTTGAAGGTGACGATACAGGCCTCAGTGTGATGCAGTGCTTCCAGCCCCAGCTTGCGCAATTCCAGGACAAGGTTGGCTCATTTGAAAAGATTGTATCCAGGTTCCAACAAAATCCTGACGACAATAACTTCTGGATCGAAGAGAAGCTTGATGGCGAGCGCATGCAACTGCACATGATGGAGGATCCTGAGGCTCCAGGTGGCCGTGTGTTCGGCTTCTGGTCGCGCAAAGCCAAAGACTACGCCTATTTGTATGGCAAACATCTCGAGGGTGACGAAGCCGGTGCCTTGACGCGATTCATTGCGGATGCATTCGGAAAGAATGTTCGGAATATCATCCTTGACGGCGAGATGATTACCTGGGACATGGAGACTGATCACATCGTTGGTTTCGGCACGCTGAAGACTGCAGCAATATCTGAGAAAGAGAACAAATCTGACAAGAAAACTGGACAACGCCCCCTGTTTCGCGTCTTTGATTGCGTCTATCTCAACGACACGCTGTTGACTCCATATATGTTGCGGGACCGCCGACGAGCACTAGAAGGTGCAGTCAAGAGTGCTCATCGGCGCCTGGAGATCCATCCATACATCGATGCCCTTTCTCACACTGAGGTTGAACCTGCACTAAGAAAGGTCGTGGCTGAGTCTTCTGAGGGACTGGTGTTGAAGAATCCTCGCTCGATGTACCGCCTCAACGAGCGCAACAACGATTGGATGAAAGTGAAGCCTGAGTACATGTCTGAGTACGGCGAGTCGCTCGATTGCGTCGTTGTCGGTGGCTACTACGGTTCAGGTCATCGGGGCGGCGCCCACTCATCTTTTCTCTGTGGTTTACGCGTCAAGCAACATGCCAAATCCGATGATCCAGACTACGAAAAGTGTTTTTCTTTCTTTAAAGTCGGTGGGGGCTTCAGTCGTGAGGATTATGCCGCTATCCGAGGCCGCACAGAGGGGAAATGGAAAGACTGGGATCCCAAACGGCCACCGCTCACCATCGAGCTTGGTGGTCATGCGGAAAACCGCCAGTATGAGCGACCTGATCAGTGGATCTTACCAAGTGATTCTGTTGTTCTCGAATGCAAAGCGGCAAGCGTGGAGAGTAGCGACAAATTCCGCATGGGTCGCACGCTCCGCTTCCCACGCTTTAAACGTCTTCGCGTCGACAAGCGGTGGGACCAGGCTCTAAGTGTGCACGAATGGATTGAACTGCAAGACAACGTGGAACAAACTCTGGAAGAGAAGCAGCAAGAATTCAAGATTGAGCAGTCTCGCCGCAAGAAATCAAGAACCACCAAGAAACCACTTGTGATCGTCGGCAACGAATCGATCACTACACTGTACGCAGGACCTAAGTCAAGGCTCTTTGAAGGTCTGACCTTCTACATCATGACCGATCAGCTTCACCCCGTAAAAAAGAGCAAAGCAGACCTTGAAGCCGTGGTTAAGGCCAACGGTGGCAAAATTGTCCAACGCGACGCCCTGGACAAAGAGCTTGTGATCATCGCCGATAAGCGCTTGATCAAAGTCGCGTCCCTCGAGAAGCGCAACACTAACAACATCATCAAACCCATCTGGATATCTGACTGCGTTGCCCAGGGCAAGGCAGACGCCGGGGCGCTTCCGTATCTTCTGCCCTTCGAACCAAACCGACACCTTTTCTTCCTCCACAACAACGATCTGGAGGTCGTAGAAGGCCACGTCGATGACAATGGGGACTCGTATGCCCGAGATGTTGGTGACGTGCAGGAGATGAGGAAGTTGCTTGAGGGCATGCAGAAACCGAAGGCGAAGAAGGGATTCGACAAACAAGGGTTTCTTAATCAGCTGCAAAGACATGGCGAAGAGGTGACGAGCCTGAAGAGCTACATGTTTGTTAACGTGAAGGTTGCTGTTAAGGCTAGTAATGATTTGGTCTGGAATCTAAAGGCGAGGATTGCGGAGAATTATGCGAGGTTCGGCGGGGGTGAGGTTGTACATGGGGAGGGGGTAGAGCGGGCAACGCATGTTATTGTTCCGGATGGGGAGAAGGCGAGCAGCGACCGCGTTGGGACCATGGCGAGGGCGGTAGGCGTTCGGTGGATTGAGAGATGTTGGGAAGAGGGCACCATGGTCGACGAGGAACGTTTCCAATGGGGGTGACGTTAATTCTCACAGCGATGAAGAAATAGCGTAACGGTATCATGACGACTGCACTTTTCCCCTCCAGTCGTTGGACTGAACGTCATGATCCAGTCCACGACACCACACCTTCTCCATCACTTCAAGTGTCTAACCCTTACGCTTCCCCCTCCTCTCCTTGTAAGCTTACCAACCCCGCCACCCTTACAAACCCCGCCGTACTCCAAAATCCCCCTCCAAAGTCAAGATCGTACCAGTAATTCACCGCACAACACAACCCCTCGTCATCACAGCTCTGGCTCACCTTGTGATACCATAATGCAGGCAGGTAAAGCATATCCCCCGGATCGAGGGTGATGCGCATAGGCTGCGCGTGCTGTGAATAGGGGGTAGCGTTGAGGTGGGGAGTGTCCGGGTCCCAGGTTGCGAAAGGGGTGTAAGTCGTGGGGTCGTCAATGTGAATGGCCAATTCCAGTTGCTCGTTATCAACATCAGAGTTGGCGTTGACATCGCCGCCCTGTCTCGGCGCATAAGTCCCAGCCAGCACCTCCCTCTCCCCTACACACGGTGCGTCCACCGGTGGAAGCAGAACGAAGTGCTTGCGTCCTAGGATCTGGACGTAGATGTTTTCGTAGTTGTCTTTGTGCAGGGCGGTCGTGGAGGCGGAGCTGCCGAGCCAGAAGTTGACGGCGTCGGGTGGTTGGTCGAGGGCTACACGTGCGAAGGGGATGCTGGGTGGTACGTCGGAGAAGAGGGAGGTGTATTCGTCTCGGAGGTTGTCGTTTTGGGTTTGAGCGTAGCGGATTGGCTGGGAAGGAGCGGCGTCGTCAGTTTTGCTGTCGCTGTTGGTGCCGCGACTTTGAGCGCTGATGGCATCCAATACCGAACCAAAGTCCTCGGTGCGTTCATATGGCTTCACGAATACACTTCCCCCGCCGGGTAGATCGACGACCGAGTCCGCGTTCCCATGTGGCGTGAGCGAGACATTGACAGTTTGGCCAGCCATTACAGATTTCAGGTAGGCCGCGTTCCAGCGCTTCCGCGCTTTCCAGTCTGCGGCGCCATTCTTGATCACAAAGGGTCGATTGCGGGAGACGTGGCGCATGAACTCCAAGGGCGAGGGTTCTTCATGCAGGACGTCGATGGTGGTTGGATTCAGGTCGTGGTAGGTTGTTATGAGGTCTGGCCCGGGTTGGCGAAGGTCACGCAGAGTAAGAGCAATTGGAGTCAAAAGGAAGGGAGAAAAGGTGGAGGGAATTAAGAACTGAAGAAGAGAAAATGGAAGCACCTCTTACAGCATCTTTCAACGTCGCGCCTGATGCAAGGCCGGTTGGTGCGGGCCTTTGTGGAGGTCAGCACGTGCTCGGTACGAGCCGTATGAAGCTTGAATCACCTTGTAGCAGCTTGCTGAGGATCTGTGAGCCCCGAAATCCTATCTTTAACTAACATTGCGTTTACTGGCTTGTCGCGAAATAGACTTGAAATCCTGAGATAGATTTACAAGTCCGGGGATAAGCTGACTAGCGCCGGATTTACCTCAAATCTACTGAAACTCATCTTCACGCATCGGCGCTTCCACCACATCGTTGACAGCTGCGCATCTCAGTCTCGCAGCGCACACCACCCACAACCATGCGTATACGGTGAAGCGAACGTCAACGACGGTCTTCTCGATGTCGTTCCTCGGCCACAATGCGCGCGACCTCTGGTGTACGCTTCTCCTGCTTCTGGCTCGACACACCCTCTAACATTCCTAGGGGCTGGCAAAACCGTGCTGAAAGGCGCCTTCATCTATCATATCGTCACAACGCACATCGGCTGGTTCGGGCACACAAGCGGCGTGAGCATGGTCCCCACTATCCCCGATTCGTTCTCCAAGCGCCCATGGATCGTCTACTCGTCCTTACACCGGCGCGGCCGCGGTATCAAAGTCGGCGATGTGATTACCTACACGCACCCACTGTTTCCTCACCAGCGCGGTTGCAAGCGTGTCATTGGTATGCCAGGGGACTTTGTCAGCGTGATGAGCGCGGCGAGGCGAGACGAGGATGTGGAGAAGGAAGGGGAGGAGGGTGATTGGGCGAATGTCAAAGAGGGGGTTGTGCAGGTGCCTGAGGGGCATTGTTGGATTGCAGGGGACAACCTAGAGTGGAGCCGGGATTCGAGGCTGTTTGGGCCGCTGCCGCTGGGGTTGGTCAAGGCAAAGGTGTTAGCGGTAGTCAGCCCTTGGGAGAGCGCGAGGTGGTTGGGACATGAACAAGATGTCGTTGCGTATCAAGAGACATAAGGACAATGATTTGGCAGCCTGCGACATCGCTCTGCATAAGCATAAAGACAACCTATCTAAAAGAACAATATCGAAATGCTTCAGAGGAGGCACCTTCGAGCATTCTGCAGGTCAAAACCCACCGGCTGAATCGGACCACCGACAAAAAGCGAATCTTGTCTCAACATTAGCTCGACACGAAGTCGAGAACACCCAACAGCGGGTATTTGCTAGTGTTCACCCACCTAACTACCAATCCGCGGGCTGAGCTAACGGGAGGCCCTGCTGTTCGTTGTCTTTTGACCGCCTGACACCCAGATCGCCAGATCCCAGATCTACTATCTTCGGGTCCATGATACGCGCACCTAACGTCTAAGAACAGAGCATTATTGCTTAGTACGGATACAGGTAGGATAGGAAACAGGGGTCAGCCATTTTTATTCAAGGGTAAGTTCACAACGTCCATCGCTTCGTGTACGCAAAGCCGGAACCTAGTGCTATTTCAATATGAGGCCTTGTCGCAACTACTTATCGCCCAACATTTACAATCCTTTTCAGCCTCTACTTACGCTCGAGGAACTCGAACCAACCTATACCCCAGGCCCGTGTGATGCTAATCTGACTGGACAACAAGACCCAAGCGGACCTGCACAGAAAAAACTCAAGGTGAGGTATCACAATCCTCTCCGCCAGCCTAATTAGCTACTAGTAGCGATACAGAAGAGGAGACCCCGCTTCACCTTCACCAAAGGTTTTATCCAAGTCAGATAAGAAATTAGATACCCTTGACGAATTTTTGTACTGCAACTACTGGGTTTGCCTCCTCGTGCCTTCATACTCCTGGGGAACCAGCGTCCGGCTTCCAGCGGTAGCAATGACTCTAGTCCTCATCATTGAGTTCTCGTAACGCTTGTACAATTCGGCCTGGTGGAAATCGACCTTGTATTCGCAGAGAGTATCCTTGATAGCCTTCTCTGCAATTCTGTACTTATCGACATCTTCGGCAATGATGGTCACTCCGTTACTCAAGGATGCTGCACCTAATCCCTCCATGGTCTCTGCAGCGAAGGCAGCATCTGTCGCTTTGTTACCACAGAATATGTGAAGCACAGATGGTATATTGTTCTTATCCCAGAAGAAGATAGCGGTGCAACCGCTAAGCTCCACGACTGTTGCAGTTTGACCGGCCTTGAGTTTCGATGCCATCCAGTACTGGTGCTCATTGATCTAATGAGGATCTGAGGCAGCCTTCAAAGCTCTGCGCTCAATACTGCGGGGCCTCTTGGTGCGACACTTGGGCTTAGCAGTTGGCCCTTTGGGGGCTGGATTTGCCGGCTTCGCATCGGGCTTGGTGGTTGGGCCCTTGGGGAGCACTTGAGGTGTACCGCTCTTAGGTTTAGGCTTGGTCTGGCGTTTGGCTTTGTCGATACTCGCTTCATCTACTTGAATATCGTTGGGTTCGTGCGGGTGAACCGAGAACTCGTTGGGAGAATTGACTTCGGCAGTGATGACGCTCAGCGAATTCCCTGGAAAGGGTGCCGCAGCAGCCTGGCAAAGGAGGAGTGAAGCTACCAGAAGCAGACTCTTAACAGCCACCATCTTTGAGAATTCTAGCTTTTGAACCGGAGTGATGTAGCGATGAAAGAGAAGAACAAACAAAGTGCAGTAGCGAAAGTGATACGCGATAGCGATGGGCTGCGAGCTTGGGTCAGCGTAGGGAGGAAGCCAGTTCCTATGAGAGTGTTGGTATCGATTGGTTCTGTGGGTTAATGCCAGAAAGCTGTGCGCATCTTGTACACATCCTTGACCCTGTTGTGCTTACAACCATGCATATAACTAGCGGCACAGTTACGGAACTGCAGCGCCGTAGACGAGGCTGGCTGTCTTGATCGAAACTATCCGTACGGTATTCCGTTCTATGTAACTTCTTTCGAATACATTGTTCGCTCCAAGGGTAGATGTAGTAAGGACTTTGCTCGGACATCCGTTATGGATACCACATAGCTGGCACAAGGTTACTCCACTTGACCCACGACATTCACCCGGCGTGATTCTGGAGGTGGATGAAACCCCTACTGCTTGTCGGACTTATGCTAGCGAAGAACACGAAGCAATCCTTCAACCCACCAGCATCGGCCTTTCGTAGCACTGCCTCACGGGCATCATAGTTGCAAAGTACGATCTGAGCTTGCAGGATCGTATACGCCTATTTCTAGGCTGCAAAGTACCGGAAATATTCTGCGTAGGTATTATGCCTCAATTTTTCGCTACTGTGGTTGTTTCGCTGATGATGTTAGGTATTCTCAAGATCAATTGTGATATGCTGGCGCAAAATCCACAGAGCTATCGATGTTCGGAGCGAAATCAGGAACACAAAAGTACTTGCAGCCAATCAAGATTCTTCTGGTTATATGGAGAACGTGGCAAAGTGGTGCTTCCACGGACCACAACGCTGCCCACCATAGCATGTCCTCTGAACGGTGAACAAGTTAAGCGGGATTGACCTATCCACAGGAAAGCTAAACCCTTTCAAGCAGACTCCTTTTTGAAACTACTCGGGGAGAAGGACACTTGTTCAGTCGTCTCTCCAATCTTTGCTACCTTCTTTGCACGGCCAGATAGTTCGGAAAATTTGTCCTGCATCTGAATAGAGACTACACCTCACATCCCGGTCATCAGCCTCCCGTGCACGCTGCCCCAATTCCCTGACAACAAGTTTCTCTTTAACGTCACGTGGAATGCGCTCAATCAACCATGAGCGACTAAGGTTTTGAAGCATCGTGTCAAGGCAACGGGGACTTGGTCCCCCACCATACTCGCCTCCGCCAGTTGTCCAGAGCTTGAAACGCTCCAGCCGTCTGCCCTGCTTACTGTGGCTGATGGTATTCCATATCGACCGTGCCAGCGCCTCATTCACTGCGCAGTCGATGAGGATTTCCTTCCATTCACCCACATTAACCTTGTTTCCGAAAGCGGCAAGCAACACTCGATCCTCATCCTCAACAAAATGGGATTGGTATGTAGGATCTCGGCGGATGCGTAGCTTCGAACAGTCTAGAGTAAGAAAGAGCGAGCGCAAGTGCTTCATGCTGCTGAAACATTTGTACAGTTCAGCCTCGTGGGTACTAGACTTGTTGCGCTTGATCGGGATGGCGAGCTCTTCTATCGCTGGACATTGGAGCTGGATCTGTAGAATACGCTCCTTTGAGAATTCCATAGGGATATCTCGGCGCTGGCGATTGTTATCAGCGTCAACAAGTTGCTCTGATTGGTTCACGCGAAGTTTCCTCAGCTGTTGTCCATGACGAGAGAGTATGGCAGCCAAAATTGTTGGGTCCACGGGTCCGTCTATAGAAAGCTCCTCAAGTGGCCTAAAGGCCTGGAAGAAGAAAATTGCATTTTCACTATAATACGGTTGTTCGAGAATCCGGTCGTTGCGAGTAAGATATATCTTGAGCGATCTTAATTGGGTGAAAACAAAGTTCTCCGAGATCCACTGCATGGTTTCGCCATCAACTCCATCAAACCGATGGTTGTAGCCTTCCAGTAGTGCGAGGTGTTGTAGACAAGTAAGGTCTGTGTGCCGTATCCAACCCCAAAGGTACGGCTTCCAAATATGAAGTGGAATTCCGATGAGTGACAGCGATGTCAAAGATTTCACGGACTTGCCGGCGTAGCCTGGGAGACCTTTCCATAGATCCCGAATGTGATGATAGTGCAAAGACCCTGTTGGGTAGAGATCTAGGATAGTAACCTCCTTGGGGTTTGGTGCCAGGCCCGCAGCAAGTTCTATTACAGCGTCTTGGTTGTAGTCGTCGTCGCCATCCGTGTCAATTGGGGCATGGACAACTTTGACTCTGTATAAACATGGGGATGTAGCGAGCTCCATCTCGTAAGGATAGGGAACGCCCCACAATAGAGTTCGAAACTTGAATGTGAGGTGGTGAAGCCTACACTGAGGATACTTGGTGTGGAGAATGCTGAGAAGACTTGGTGGGAATTGGTTTTGGCAGTCGTAGACAAGATCCTTCAAATTGGGTATGACTTGGAGCAGTCGTAAGACGGGAGCCCATGCCTGGTCTTCTTCGGATGCCTTCTTGATGACAGGCTCGTCATAAACTGAATAAGATCCAGTGTGATGGATCAATTCTTCTTCCTCTAAAATTTCGTTCAGACCAGTCTGTCTCCACCATTCGGTACTTCCATGACGAGCGACGGTCTTACGGTCGTTATACTGTAGCATCCCTTTCAAGGTCAAATGTTGGACGTGAGAGGCGAAGTCTGTGTGGGAGAGGGTCTTGAGGAGATCGTTGACATTGCGATGCAGTGCCTCGCGGTCGTTGATCGTAAGGACGATCCGCTGAAATGTAAGAAAGGCTGTTGCTCTTTGGCAAGCCTTGCTAGTCAGACTGAACGAATTCAGGCTGGGCCGATGTGCTGTTTCGATCCAAGATGCAATCTCCTGCTGCAGCTCAAGGGGCAGGGCGACCAAAGCCATTTGATCGTCCTATTTATGGTGCGCAAATGATATAATCAGTTGGGTAAATCCGAAAGCCGAGTACGATAGGATGCTAGAGGAACGGTCTTGCAGTCAGATTGATGGAATAATCCGATGTCTCGTTTTGACGATATAACGAACTTTTAGTTGACTGCTGCCGAACCCCTCAAGGCCTTGGTGCTGATGTGAGTCGTAGGGTGATAGATGATCGGGCTGCGCGCTTTAAAACGACAAGACAAGGCCGAGATAAGTCCTCACATCTAAGGGACAACTTCTATGCCAATTAGATGCCCGTGGGCTGGTTCGGAGTCCGACTACCCTCTTGATCGGGCGACCGAGAGGCTTTCCTTCTTTTGCGACACGATCGCGTCCAACAGCAAATCCCTCCCAAACGTCTTCGATCTGCGTAGGGAGTGGGTGGCCTTCAAAAGGCTAATATGGAGATCAAATAGTTCTTATTACTGACGTGTACTACGGGCTGCTGCTTGGCTCTCGTGCTAATGGTGTTGTGATGGGGTGAAACGTAGCACTAGTAGTGGTCAGCTAAAAGCTTACGTACCTCAGCCTGTTCTACAAATCCGAGACAAGTGAGTAAATTCGTGGCTATAACATCATCTTTCAGTTCACCCGCAATTTATCAGAATCCAATAATTAGCTAAGCCGCAACAGTGCACCTGCAGCCTATAAGACCACAGACAGGTGTACGATCTGTGCTCGGTGTTCCCACTTTCAGTTGAGAATGGTACAGGAGAGATGAAGAGTATTAAGATGTCAATCGCTAATGGCCAGTAGCTTGACGATTTCTGCCGGGCCCAGGCGGGAGGCTGGGTGGTGGTGCGGGTATAGGGATGATCAAAGAACCAGGAACCTGATTCCGGCCTGACTCAGCATGCCATCCGCTTGATATGTTGTGTTCCAGTCCATGGGCTTTTTTTTCCCTCGTAAAGTCTCACTCAGAGGAAGGACCCTTTTCGGAAGATGGTGCGGATAGTTTCCGATCACAACTAACATGCCACATGCATGGGTAGTGCGAGACCTGATTTGTCGTGGTGGTGACGTTTTAACGGTTTGGTGACGACCGTTCAGCGGCTATTCAAAAATAGCCGATCATTGATGACGATGCTTGAGTCGTTCCAAACACTGGTGCACATGTACACGAGCTCATGGCATCTGCCGAGAGTTGATCACACGACTCTAATGCACCTGACGCGTCGGCGGTAAGTAATGAGTGTCTTGATCTAGCTAAAAGGTGAGGTGAAAGGACGGTGGAGAAGCTTACATCACTCAAGTTATCGGGTTTTCTTGTGGGCAATGCTTTTGGTATGACCTTGGGCTTTAGATCTATTGGGAAAGTCCTTTTCCTGGGGCAGTCTCTGATCCTTGCTAGTAATGTATCGCACGGAGAACAGTTGAGGTTCACCAAAGTTGAGTGATTCTAAGCTACGTGCTAAAGTAGGGTGAAGATGAGTAGGGCCGACCATGAAAATGTTGTGTGACTACAGTCTTCCATTGCAGTAACATGGCGGCCCGAGTACACCCGATCCTTATAGTGCAGAGATTGCTATATTGTGACAGGATGTCTTTAGCTATTCTCGTACCATCCTGCTAATTGCAAGTATATTTGATCTCCTTCTTTTACTTCTTCGTAACGTTCGCTAGCTTCCTGGCGTGCGTCCAACCTGGTTGAACATTAGCGTATTGAAGACACGAAATGGGTAGATACGATCTTACAGTTATTGGTCAAGATGTTGTACTTGGTGTTTTTCTGAAGGATAACCTCGCCTGCAACTAGAGTTAGTCCTTAGGTCTGTTCAGGGCAGTCAGGATCAACTTACCGTTTTGTATGAACGTTGATTTATCCGCGAATACAACGTTTGCTGTGGAGACAAACTTGTAGGAAGTGCCCCCATTAGCTCCCCTTGCGCAGGAATAGTTCTCAACGTGGTTCTCTTCGCAAGTACCACCATAGAACATCTTGCAGACCTTGGAGAAAGTGCTAGCATTGCCAACGTCTTTGGTGAGTTCACTCATGGCAGCATCGATATCCAACGTTTTCTGCCCTGTCTTCTTGTCTGTAGTCTCAACAACTTTGCCGACGACAATTTGCTTGTGGACACCGGTCTTTGCTGTCAACAAGTACGATTCGCCAACTACCAACTTTTGTCCCTTTGCGACTTTCTCAACAATCTCATAGTTCTTGGTCTTGATCGTGGTTGGCGTCGCAGGCTTTGCAGGCTTTGCAGATGCCTTTGGAGGTGGCGCTCTTTTCTTGTGGTCTCCGACGCTCGTGGATTCAGATGAGGGAGACTTGTCACTGCAGCCCGCGATCGCAAGCCCTTCAGAAGAGTAGCAACCGTAAATGCTCTGTACAGAGGAACCGTCCCGTGAGGTGGGAAGTGAAACCACAAAAATAGCGAAGAGCCCTATCAAGAGCGTGGCAAGAGCAGAAGTACGCATAGTGATCTTGAAATAAGGTGAGCTGAATGAGTGTTGGGATTTGAAATGAACGAGAATCGTAGTCTACCGTCAAGGTAGAATTTACTTTCGATGATGCAAAGGCACAGCCTTGAGAGACGAATGAATGAAAATGGATTGAAGAATACTTGTACCACTCTCCAAGCCAGTTTTTATAGCTTTGTTGTAATTGGAACACGGCTCCCCCGGACGATGGAGTCCAAATCCGAACCTAAAATCTCCGCTCGACAAGTGGCGCAAATCAAAGTGCGAGATTTGTACGATCATTTCCGGATTGGAGTGACTCCGTGATGATGGGAATACCTCATGCTTGCATGTATAGCATGCGCATATGGATACGTGAGAGTGCTGCACAGTCCGTTTGTTTGGAAAGATAAGCAACGGAGCAAGATCTCGTACGATCTAGTATGTTCTCTCTCCAACGAACAGCTGCGCGATATGCAGTATCATGAACACGGTGTTGGACTTTGCAGCCAGAAGTTTCACGGGGTTCGGACTTGGTAAGCTGTGCAGATACAATGGCTGTGCCACATGCAGATAAACGAATGTGGCTTGCCAACTTCGCAAAGAGTTTAGTGCTGGTCTCGCTTAAGCTACTCAGCCACCGGATGAGATGCTATATATCCAAGGCTACCCGTTTCAATGCACAACTTCTCCGCCTACCCTACTTCGTGTTTGAACGATCGTGAGGTCAATTTTACATAACCTCTATTGCGTGACAAATCACTTACTTCGGCCTCACTTCAGTCTTAAGACCATGGGATTGTTCAGTTTGTCATCCAAGAAAGAGTACAACAAGAGAGGCCCATCCCCTACAGGCAATGCGACCTGCGACAAGGACTTCGAGAAATGGTGTCAAAACTCTACACAGGGTATGATAAGTGCTTCAGATTTTGTACTATGCTTATATTTCATAGCGAGCGTTCTGAAAGGGTATCTTGAAGAGTTTATAGGAGACGTGAATTACTCCTATTCGTTCATCGAACCAGAGACGTTGGCATACTTCAATGGTCTGGTGGCGGGACTAGGAATAGATTCCAATGGTCTAGTCCTGATGGCTCCCATTATTGAACATCTCAAGAACAGTGAGCCTGAGCATAGAGATGTTCTGGAGCTCAACGCTACTATCTTGGAGACGCTGATCGTCCCTCACGCCTGCTTTCCTTTCTCCCACACTGTTCCTCTGACAAGAGACGCATTATGTCGCGCTATCATCCTGCTAACCAATCGTTGCAAGACGATCCTCGGGCAAGGGTCAGTGGGTGCCACTGAGGTCATTCGGCGTGGGACCAGCCCCCGACAGCGTTTGTTCTTCATCTTTTCAGCACTAGTCCATCCACCCACGGGAGAAGCATCATACGACGACTTGCTTGATGTAGTGTCGCGACTGTCATACCCTGCCAGGGTGAATCGGTCCAAGCATACGAAGTCACATCGGTCCCTCGCCCAACTTGCTCCACTGGCGCAACGTTTAGAACCCGGCAAACCGACAACTATAGCGCTTCGTCCGTTGCCAGTTGAAGTTCTGAAGCCTCTAGAGAAATTGGTTGCAGTATTCCCTCCAGAACATTTGGAGGAAGGCTCGAGGTCCGATCGAAGCTTTAGGGATGTTCGTGAAGTGAGCGTAGAGGAGTTCATGGATTGGGGCGAGAGGGTTCGTAACAGAGTGATCAAAACCTCTGAACGTTACTAACAAGAACAAGGTTGACCTACTATCTTCTCTAGACTGGGTGTATTGCGTCTTTTTCACCGACAGGTATCGAGAACCATCCTCTTGTTGAATGTTGAGAGATGAAGTAAGCGGACATCTTTCGAACCCTTAACACATAAGTGCAAGGAGGCTGTAGGCTCACCTACTACTCAGTCTGTCTACGCGACAAGGTCGTCGGAATACAGTGTTCGAGCGAAGAAGTCGTCGGGTACATAACACTCTGAGTTCAAACTGCATGAACGTGACCCACCAGCGAGTCTTGCAACTGGAGCGCACATTTGGCCAAGATCCCACCTCTTCCTACTACTTACCATGATTAGTGGAGGCCACAGGTGACTAGAATGATTTGGTAGACTGCATGACAAGTAGTACTCCAGGTAGAAAAACGTGATCTACCGATTTCTCGAAAAAGCTTCATGACGGACAGTGGATCAGACAGGAGAACTTGACTCTCGCATCCTATGACCGTAAGTAAAAGAGATGTCCGGCCCTACACATTATGAATGCCGGCAACAAAGGGGAGCGTTATTCGTCAGTCCAATTGAGCCTAGAACACGATCCCTACATGCTTCCATGACCATGTGCTCACTACCCGAGTACGTTCTTAAAACCGCTCAAACGCCCTCCAAACAAACCGCGCCATCATATCATACACAGAAAACCACACCATCACCTAGAACGCACCAATGTGCGTCATCTTCTGTCCCTCCTGGACTTGGCTCCCCAACCTCGGTGCTGGCGTATACTTCTTCACTGGCGTTTTGCTCGCCTGTCCCGGCAGTGTGTTTGTCCCTGGATACGGCTTGACTGCGCTCTTGTTCTCCTTGGGCGCAGAGAAAGGCTTGCTCTGGCCCGGCCTAACCGCCGTCTTCTTCGCGCTGGGGAACGGGTTCGTGTAGCTGGAGCCAGCGGAGGTGCTGTTGTAAGGTTTTGGCAGGCCAGCGGGGACGGCTTTCTGGGCGTTGGCGCCCACGCTGGAGAGGGGCTTAGAGGCGCCGTTTACTATGCCGCCGACGCCTTTTGTGGCGTTGTTGACGAGGCCACCTGTGGTCTTCGTTACGCCGCCTGTGAGGCTGCTGGTGGATTTTGCTGCGCCGCCTGCGAGCCCTGCCAGCCCATCGACGCCGCGTGCTGCGTTGCGTGATGCGCCGCCAACCACGCCATTGGTCGTCTTGCCCACGCCGCCTACGACTCCGTTTACACCTCGAGTAGCTCCTCCTGTTACTCCACCTAACCCCCTCGTCGCGGTATTCGTGACACCTCCGACAGCCTTCCCGACTCCTCCAGTAACGCCGCCAACGGCTTTCTTCGCGCCGCCCACGGTCTTCTTTGCTCCAAGCGGCACACCGCTTGTGGGCCCTGCGATAGAGCGGCCGCCGGCAGGGGAGCCTGAGGCTTTTGTGTTTGCGGGCATCGAGTTGCTGCGTTTAATGGCTGGTTTGCGAGCCGTAGACGGAAGCGCCTTGGATGCTGAGGAGGGCTGGTGGGATTGGCCTGAGAGCTTGGAGCCGTAGCCTGTTGCTGCGCGTTCGATGCCTTGGGTCTGTTAGTTTATGCACTTTGGCTGCAGATTGGCTTCAAATGTGGACTTGAAAAGGTCTGGGAAAGGTCTGGGAAACGTACCGCCTCCAACGCTTCGTCCACCATTCTCAATCGCATCGCCGGCTTTGATTAGCGCATTGCCTGCGTACTCGCCGCCTGTCTTCTTTGCAGCGTCTACGAAGCCTTCGACCGAGTTCCAGATGATGTTTTGGATGAAACCTGCCATGTTGTATCCCTATGCTTGTAGCCTTTTAAGATCTTCTTTGTCCTTCTCTTTAATTCTAGGTGCGATTTGATAGTCGATTCAACCCAACCTCTATGCGATAATCAGATTCAATGTAGATTTTACCAAATCAACAATTTGACATTATTGGAGATGATTCGAGCATTGGCTCACAAGTCGAGGTTCCACATATGACAGCCAAATGACATTCTCCCCCGCGCCACATCCCGCATCCTGTTTCTTCAGCACATGACGTATTTGTGGCACGTTCGCGGTATGTCTGACAGGGGTACCGCGGGAAAATTGCAGATCTTTTCTGGGTACCGTTCCGGTGTGGCGCGAGTGGCTGTTGTCCCTGTGCGCGTCGCTCTCGTGTTGTTTTATCGATGGTACAAAACGTCTGAGTTCTGGAGTAAGGAGATATGGACGTGAAGGTCTTAAATTCGAGAAAGTATGATATGTGTGTAATTCAGATGTGCGGAATATACGGGTATCCAACGCCTGAGCAGTTCTGCTCTGTTTCCTACGCCAAATGGATCTTCAAATGATGTAAACTATTTCGCAGCCAGTTTCTGGGGGCCTTTTGTCTGCGATTTCGCAGCTATCTTCTTTGGTCCTGTCGTACTTGGTGTTGCCTTCTTCGGCGTACCTGTCGGCCCATTGAGCTTCGCCGGCGCCTTCGCAGGTGTGGGTGGAGGTGCTGTTTTCTTCACTGCGGGCTTGGGTGTACTCAATTTCGCTGGTGCCGGACTGGATTCCGCCGGCGCTGGCTTCTTCGTGACTTCAATCTCACCGCCCGATGTGATCTTGATTGGTATGCCAGATGTGGTCATGATTGTGTTCCCCTTCTTTACTTGCGCCTTCTCAATGTCCTTCTTCCCAATGTTGAGCACGAGACCATTGGTTGTCGTTATTGTCGTTGCGCCAGTCTTTTTGGCATCTTCCACAGCTGGAGCAGGGACCTTGATAGTCACGCCAGATGCTAGCGTCAGCTCCCTCATGGCGCCTACAGGTGGTGTAGCTTTCGGTTTCGGGGCCGGTTTTGGCTTTGCGGGTGCAGCCTTGGGTTTTGTGGGTGCTGCTGCTACTGATTTTGGTTTCGCTGTTGCACCAGCAGGTTTCCGTGCTGAAGAGGGGGTGACGATTGCGCTCTTTGCGCGTGAGGTTGGTATCGTTGTAGGTGTTGCGAGCGTCTTTGTTGGCGCCTGTGGCATTGCAGTGCTGGCTCGTCTCATTCCACCGGGCAGCACTGCGCCGTTCTTGATCGCAGTCTCCTTCACAAGCTTGGCTAGATTCTCCTGTGTCAATGCTGCGACCTGTGGCATCTGCTGTGGATCTGCGGCTTGCGCTGCTCCTAGTTTTGCCGCTCCTTCGATCATCTTTTCGAGTTGCTCTGGACTTGGAAGGCCTCCCATCTCTCCGCCACCGCCTAGTAGCTGCTTCATGTGCTGTTCGAAGAATTCTTTTCCACCGGGGATTATGTCTGCTGGATTCGCTCCATACGCGACAGTGAGAGCCATTAAGACACTGCTGATAGGCGCAAAAATCTTAACAAATTCGTTCCAGTTACCGGATTTGACCTGCGTTTCGATTTGAACGGCAGGTCTAGGTACACTTCGTATGCTCTGCGAGCCTTGCGAACTGCGGTCGCCCATATCGAGATGATCCTTCCAGAAGTCTTCGGCGGGAAATCGGGTGTGTCTTTGGAAATACTCGAGCATATAGTCTTTCTCCCTCCAACGGTTCCGTAGCCAGACTTCAAAAGCTTTCGCATTCTGGATCGGAATATCGGAAATGTGGAACCGACGCCAGTGCATGTTGACCGACTTTGGCGGGCGGCCTTCGAAGAAGGTGGAGCGTAATGTAAATATGTCTTGCCCGAACTGTCCAGGTGGGACGCCTTCGTATGCGATGGTGCAGTCGTACAGCCACTCTGTGGTATCTTTGAGCTCGTTCAAACAGAATCTCAGTCCTGTGCTGCGCGGTAGAAGCTGGTGCTTCATATCTTTGAGGTTATTCTTTGCAGCCCAAGCCTTGCTTTTCTCCCGCGTCGTCGATGATAAGTTTGTGCCTTCGGGAAACATGATAAGCCACATTGGCTGAGTTACAGTGTTGAGACGCGAGAGAGCCTTCTTGAAACGGCGTTGATCCTCTTCCCAATTTCTAGCGAGGAAAATGAAGTTGTAAAACTGCGCGCTCCAGCCAATAATGGGAATGTTCCTCAGGGATTCCTTCAAAATGATGTAGACGAAGCCGTGCATGTTGTTGGTGTACGCGATCCACCAGATGTACAGCCAGTCTGTGTACAACTGGTGGTTAGCCATCAGTACCATCCTGTCTGCGAAATTGCATTGCAGGCTTCCGTCTTTCTTCTGGATGAGCTGTCCTATCATGCTCGAGTCTCCGCTCACTCTGACAATGGTCGGCGCCCACCATTGTGTCAGACACGTGATTAAGATAGCGAAGCATTCTTTAGTGTAGGCCATATACCCTTCGTAAAATTGAGGGTCGATCAATTTCAACGGTGCCCCTAGAAATTGGGATGCGCTGATACTGTGCCATTGTCAGCATGCGCAGGGCAGAGATCAACTCTTTGGATTGCCGTACGCTAGAACTCCTGACAGGAACGTCGAGGCTAGGGTGAAAGCCCTCTCCGCCTGTGTCAACTCGCCATACTTTGGTGGCCCTGCGGGATGTGCATCGATGTTGTCTTTGGACACGCGCAGTCCTGCGCCGAGGTCGTCTTTCTTTCTTTTGATCGCGGGCGACATCTTCAATCGCACGCGTCGTCGCAAGGGGCAGAGTCAAAGAAGAAGCTCAGACGTTGCCCATTACCACGCGCGAACGACGTGGAGGAACGCGGCGTCAAACGTCACCTTGGAGCCGGCCAACGGGCGAGACTCGAGGTTAGGTTCCACAGATTCGATGATCGTGTTCCCCACAACCCTGTTCACGCATCCTTATGACGTCGCTTGTGGCGCGCGCCTCCAACTTGGTTTGGTTGGCACGGCTGGGAGCAAGGTCAAAGTTATTGCAAGTCCCCGTGTCCACACTGCAGCTCATCCATCTTGCAATAAACCTTGAACTCGATACTCGAAGCACTGAACATCTCCACTTCCATTGCATTTGTGACTTCTTGATTACCCACCAAAAGGTTAGTGTAGACCCCACCCGCAAGCGGCTTCATTGTAATCTGCGTATGCCGAGCACTTCGCACGCGACAGCCGTCACATTCAGGAGGTATTAACTCATCGCAGACACATATTTCAACAAAAAAGCCCAATCAAAACCAAAATGCCTGCCTCAGTAGCATCTGCGCCGGCGAACCGCACAACCGCCAAATCGGCTGCTTCGCGCCCCAGGAAGGCTGCTTCAACCTCAGGCAAGCAGACACAAAGCACAACCAACGGTGCAGCAAACGGTCTCCAGCAACATGCTTCACCATACACGATAATGGCCTCGAGGATTGCAAACCGTGTCGCCGAAATGGCGGAGAACATGACATTCGTCGAGCGTGAAAGGTAGGTCCGTCCCTTAGCGATTTTAGTGGCCGTTGGAGACAACGGTCCGCTACCAACCGCTCGCCAACGATCGACCATGCGGTCGGAATCTGCTTTATATTGTTCGTCGAAACGTGCGCATGCTTCTTCAATTCTTTGTCGAGCATCGAGCGACACTGTCCACGCCATCTGCCATCATCCTCGCCACTACCATTGTATTCCAACATGCTAACAACTTTCCAGGACATCCTCGCAGCCAGAACAAAAGCAAGTCGAGCAAAAGCCCACTCAGCGCAAGCCCCCCAGGAAACTCGAGATGCGTCTCCCTAACCACGGCCAATCGCCCACCAACATCACCTTCAGCGCGCCCTTCCTCGACAATACCCTGTCCAAGCTGCTCGCTCTGCAAAACCGCATGCTGACCGTGTCCAACGACATTGCGGCAAGCGAGGATGTCGACGATAAGACAAAGCAGGAGCAGTTTGCTCAGAGCGCAGAGTTGAGCAGAATCATCGCGCTGATTTGTGCTGAGAAGGCCCGGCAAGGAGCCTAGGAGATGTATCTTCATTGTGTCGGGGTCTTCTGATGACGGGTGGGTGACAAGTACAAAGTGCTTCCTGCATGGCGTTGAGGCTGTCTTCTTTCTTTTCTTTGTCTGGGTATGAGACGTTTTGTATGACTATGACATGAGCGACGAGTAATCAGAATGATGGGTCGAGTACCCATTAGCCAGACATAAACAATGGTGCCATGTGAACTCTCTTGACACCACATCTTGCTTCTTCGACACCCTTGCACCGTGACAGTACGTCGATGTCATGACTGGATTGAGAAGATTGCGAATTTCCTATAGTAGAGCCCAAGATCGGCTCAGTATGAGCAGGGCTATCGAGCTTGAAATCTCCAACTTAATTTTGGCTGTGCACAAAGGCGGGAAGACCAGGTGGTGGTGTTCTACAGTTGTCGTAGTGCATCACCTCATACCTGAAAAGGTGCATTGCGCCCGACGATCGATGACCTTCTAACGTCACGTTCTCAATACATCTAGACAAAGAAATCAATTAGGACTGTGTAGAGCATAAGGAATATTCACATGTCAGAAGAAACAGGAAGCAGCAGCTTGTTACCCCAGCAACGCTAGTCAATCGGGGAAAGCGCGGCGAGGGAGCAACACAAGAGCCCCGCCAGACACTCAGTACACGCGCAACTTTCTGTAACACCCACCACGACACCAGGTAAAGTGTTGCGCTTCTTCTGTACATTGGTTTTGGATTTCTTTCATTTTCTTGAGATACCCCACCGGCGTCATGGGTTCCGACGACATTGTCGACTTCGAAGTCATCGAAAACTCGAAGGAAAACATTCAGGCTATTCCCAGCGGCCGCTCGGCCAGGGCACTCGCACAACTTTACACACCACCGCTGGGTGCAAAGCCCGGGTATGCACCATCACCATTGCAGACACAAGATGCGCACAGCGCGAAGCGGTTGGAGTTTGAGAAGGAGCTCATGAACATCGACGACTCTGACGACCCTCTCGATATCTACGACCGATACGTCAAGTGGACGCTAGAAGCGTATCCTTCCGCACAAAACGATAAACAGTCACAACTCGGTCCTCTCCTTGAGCGCGCAACGAAAGCCTTCCAGTCTTCTTCCCACTACAAGAACGACCCCCGCTACCTGAAGCTCTGGCTACATTACATCAGGCTCTTCGCCGATGCACCCCAGGAAATCTTTAGGTTTCTTGCGCGACACAGCATTGGTGATGGTCTGGCGCTGTACTATGAGGAATATGCTGCATGGCTTGAGTCGGCTGGCCGGTTCTCGCAGGCCGAGGAAATTTACAGCATGGGTATTGAGAAGGACGCGCGGCCGACTGAGCGCTTGGTTCGCAAGTACGGCGAGTTCCAACATCGGTTCGAGAGCCGCCCGCAGGATGCGCCCGAACCGTCAAGCCCAGCTCTGCCCGCGATACGACCAGCTCTGGCTGCGAAGATCGACCCTTTCGCTCCAGCATCACCCGAACCGCAAGCTCAGAGCCAACCCAAGGCAGCCAAGCCGAAGTCTGGCAAGCCCAAGATGGCTATCTTCTCTGATGAGGGTGAGTCGGCAAGGACAAGTTCGAGTGGCAGCGGCCAAGGCTGGGACAACATCGGCACTCTTGCGGATCGCAAGAAGGAGAACGCACAGGAGGCTCGACCCTGGGCCGGTGAGACACTCAAAGGCGGAAAGACCAACAAGGGCGCAGGCAAGATGATGATTTTTAAGGATGAGGTGAGTTCTCTGCCTGCGCGTCCCTCTTCATCTATTTACGATCACAGGACTAATTGGTTGGCGTTTGCCTTATGTATTCAGACCAAATCACATCTTAATGACGGTACATCCATTCCACATCCGTTTCGTGAGCAACTTCAGGCTGTCAATCCCAAGACAGGCAGAGTTGAAGTTGTCTTCGTAGACTTGGAGCAGGTATATCCTAACCGTAGTGACCCAATGTCGGTGGAGTTCTCGTTCGAAGAGCTGCGAGCTAGATACAGAGGCTGGCTCGATCGAGATTGGGCGGCCATCCGCCGAAAAGAACAGGAACAAGCCAAGAAAGCCGCGGAAGAGGCAGCAGCAGCACAGCGACCAATGCCGAAGCCTGCGCCTCTGGTGCCCAAGCCTGAACCCCTCGCACCCAGGCAGGACAACCAAAAACCTCCAAAACTACAGACTGTGCCTCTCAAAGGCGGCGACGACGACGCGCTTGCGGGTGATGATGAGAACAGGCCGCCCTCGAAAGCCGACATCGAGAAGGCCAAAGCAGCCAAGAAGGCACGCAAGGAAGAGCGCGCAAACCGGACACGCAAGATCCAAGTCATGGATGTGAAAGAGATCAGTGGTGAAACACAGACGAGTGAGTATAGAAAAGCCAACTGCGAACATCGCTAACATTTAGTAGTCCAAGCAAAACTAGATTCGCCCTCGAAGAAATCGAAGGTCCGCCGAAAGAAGGGTGGCCGTGAAGCGACCATGACTCTACATACGAAGGAGGCTATGGACGACATCTATGAAATCTTCAACCAGCCTCTAAAGGGGCCGGAAGAGCAGGCCGCCGAGTCCCAAAGTGAAGAGGCGAGCAGTGATGATGATGAGAGCGACTATACAAGTGGTGCGGAAAGCACAGCCACTCGCAGTGAGTTTGGCGACGAGACAACAGTCGGTGGAGACTTTACACTAGGAACGGTCATTGGTGACGACAACGAGTCGGAAGTTGGCAGCGACAGCGAAGAAGATAATACAGAGGTGGATCGTACTGAAATCGACGACACCGATGTTAGGAGTGTTTCGGCTTGGTCTGACGACCTTACCGAGAGCAAGGATTTTGCAAGCGACAACGATGAGGACAATAACGACACCGTTCGCCCCCTCCAGTCGAATGAAGACTCTGAGAATTCGGAGGACGATGACTCTTTTGAAGAGGTAACACATCCACTAGTAAGGGCAGGGGAGCAGCGTGAGCCAGAGGTGACTACTCCTACTTCACCCTTAGCACCAGCGTCGTTGCCTACCCGTTTTGTCCCGGTTCCACCAGAAGGCCATAATTACCCAATGAGGCCGTATCGGGATCCCATGCAGGCAGCTAACAACCGCTTGCCATTCATGACTCCAATCGTGGAGAAGACAGAGTCATCTTTGGGTTTCGCAACTGCTTACGCACAAAAGGAACAGCTCAATGCTAAAACTCCATCGCGATCAAAGGGTGATCTCATCATATTTGAGGACGGCGATGAAGATGACACGAGCGGCAGCCCCTTCCAGGACCTACTTGGACAAGTTATCGATGGCCCAAACAAGATCACCAAGCTATCACTCAGACAGTCCGAGCCCGCCTCTAGTGAACTTCTTGCAGAAACAGTTGAGGAGACAGTACAAAAACCCCTGGTTGCAAAGCCGATCGTGTTCAGAGACCCAAAGCCTTCAGGCCCGATCATCGAGGAGATGTCGCTCAATCCAGTCATCGCGGAAGTTCGTGATGTCATTCTGCGAAAGGTTCAACCGCCGCTTGAAAGCTACGATGGATATTTTGCAGATACTGAGGCTGTCAGTGGGAAGGGTCTTGAGATTCAGAAATACACAAAGGCAGTGAAGAAGATGAAGAACAACGCCCAAGACAAGACCCTAACTAACCTGTCTGCGCCACCTAAGCTGATTTTTGAGGGATCAACACGAACTTTCACAGTGAAACGAGAGCTTGGAAAAGGAGCATTTGCGCCAGTCTATCTAATCGAAAGCGCTCCGAAAGATGAAGAGGATGAGAGCGCACCTGCACAAATGGGCAAAGGCGATTATGGCCTCCAGCGCCGCTCACTTGAAGCCCTCAAAATGGAAGACCCTCCTACACCCTGGGAGTTCTACATTATGCGACAGGCAAAGCGCCGCCTTGGTGTATCCAGAGGAGCTGCTTCGGTCGTGCATGCATACGAAATGCATGTCTTCCAGGATGAGTGTTACCTGATCGAAGAGTTCCGCGACCAGGGAACGCTGTTGGATCTTGTAAACATTGCTCGCGCTGAGAATGGCGTGATGGACGAACAGCTGGCCATGTTCTTCACTGTTGAATTACTGCGCACCGTGGAAGCCCTGCATTCGAAGGGTATCCTGCACGGCGACCTCAAAGCCGACAATGTTCTTGTTCGCTTCGATGCGTTGGAGAAGGGCGAGTGGGACTCGGTCTACCAGCGCGATGGCCGCTATGGCTGGGCATCGAAGGGCATATCCCTCATTGACTTCGGCCGTGGCATCGACATGAAAGTATTCCATCCAGATGTGCAATTTATTGCAGACTGGAAGGTCACAGAAGCCGATTGCTACGAGGCGCAAAACGCGCGTCCTTGGACATATCAGATTGATTACCATGGACTTGCAGGCATCGTGCATACCCTGCTTTTTGGAAAGTATATTTCCACCGTCGCCGAGAAAAGTGCAGGTCTTGGTGCAGGCGCGACAAGAATGAAGATTAGAGAAGGTCTTAAGAGGTACTGGCAGACAGAGATTTGGCATGAGTGTTTCGACCTACTGCTCAATCCGATGTTGCATTTAGATGGTGAGGAGGGCAGGAAGATGCCAGTGTCGAAGGGCATGAGGGAGGTCCGCGAGAAGATGGAGGTGCATCTGGAGACTAATTGTGAGAAGGGTGTCGGGCTGAAAGCGTTGGTGAGGAAGATGGAAGAGGCTGTACGAAAGAAGTGATCGTGGTACTGCGGCGTTTGTGAGTTAGACGGGCTGGCTATGGTATGCTTGCATGGCGTTTCCGCGGGATGATACCTAACGAATCAATGTTACAATACGTTTCTCTTCTCATTGATACTCCCATGCTCGATGTATTCGACGTTGGCGCAACGAAGCTTGATGAAGATAGCAATGACCGCCCTAAACCCTCCAGTGTGAGCTACAAGGTCGGCCCAAATCTATCTGGCCGACTGTATCCCTTCCCATTAAACAGGTAGCACTTCTCATCGCCCGACACATCCACGCACCAACCCCAGGCTAGGCCTTCCTCCGTCTCCCCATGCGTTCTAAACGCCGCCGAACACGCGGCCAGTCAGCGCGCCCGGACTGCGGCTGTTTCCTGAACTCAAGAATGACACCACCACAGCTCTGTCCTCACAACGCAGGTGTGCGATAGTGGCGCTGACTCCAGCTGACAGACACTCCTTGTCTTTATAATGCTGTTGTGCATGTGCATGTGCATGTGCAGCCGCGGGAGAGTCCTTATCTCCATCTCGTCTTCTACAATCGCGTCACCACATGCACTCGCTCAGCTCAACTCCACACAACACTACTGTATACGCGCACCATCCCGTCCGGTCAGCTCGTCACCACCAACCCCTCGATCCCTGCGAAAGCTAGCTTAGCAAGCCCGAGCATCTGGGGTGCAGCACTGGCTTCCTCGCCGATCCGATCGAGGTCTCGAATTGCCCAGAGATAAGGAACCTCTGAAGAGTGGCTTGGCGCTGGGGAAAGGCGGATTGGGCTGTGTATGGCCGATCGGGGTGGCTTGGCACCATGCTGCATGCGGGATGGGGTAGGTAGGATAAGGAGACGGCAGGATCGCGGGGGGATTGTTAGAGTGGGCGGGGAGTGCTTGGTCAAAGGTTGGTAAGATTGAAGGCGAAGATCACGGGTGTTGTGCGCGAAGTGAGCGCAGACGATGTGTTAGGATGGTTGTGAATAGTGTGAATTAGAAGTGTACGTCAAGTACATGTAAAAGGCCGAATCTGAATCTGGATCTATCGTCGCGTAATAGTAAGTCTTCTACGTCCCCAAGTAACAAACACAGGTGGTATCTCTGAACAAACTGAACAATTTGAAGAAAAGCAGTAATAAAGGCATTTACGCGTAGTCGCGCGACGATGAGGGAGGAGTGATCTTCTCGTGCTCAGCCCCCAAGGCCACAGCGTGGCGGTCTCCACCGATACCTGTGTGCTCGTTGCCGCTGTGCTCGCTGGGCGTCTTGCCCTCAAGCATCTCGCTGTGCTGGGGAATGCCGTGGCGTTCGCCCTGGGGCACGCTGTGCTCGCCGTTGAGGGGCTCGCCCTTAGCAGGTGTCCAGGCGAGGTAATCACGGCGAACCTCGACGTAGTCGTAGGCGAACTCTCCAAGCTGGTCGTCGTCCATGCCAAGGAGCTCAGCCTCCTCAGACGCGCGCAGGTGCAGGCCGGGAATCTTGTTGATAGCGAAGGCGAGAAGTGCGCTGACGACGAACGAGTACGCGGTGACAGCGACGATGTAGGCGATCTGCTTGTAGATAGCTTCAGGGCTGCCGGTGATGGCGCCAGCAGTCAGGCCGTTGTTGACGCCATCCAGGCCGATGATGTAGTCTGCGCCGAGAATGCCGTTGACGAAGAGTCCCCACATGCCGGCGACGCCGTGCTCTGCGAAGACATCGAGGGAATCGTCAATGCGGATCCAGAACTTGACTGTGAGTTGTTAGTAGTTGTTTGGTCACGATAGGGAAACTATAAAACGTACTCTTGGTAGCAAAGTTAGCAACAATACCAGTGGTGATGCCAAGGATAACGGATCCCCAGGGAGTCAGGAAACCAGAGGCGGGGGTGGCAGCGACGAGGCCAGAGATGACACCGGAGCACCAGCCAACCATCGACCACTTGCGGGCAAGGCGCCAATCGAGAATAACCCAGGTCATCGCAGCGAACATGGCAGTGAGGTTGGAGTTCCAGCAAGCCATGACAGCGCGAAGGTTGGCACCAAAAGCAGATCCACCGTTGAAGCCCAACCATCCAAACCACAGGAAGACGGTACCGAGGGTGATGAGAGAGACGTTGTGTGGGCGGAAGTTAAGCATCATCTTCTCCTGGCGGCGGCCGAGGATCATCGAGTATGCCAGGGCAGTGCAACCGGAGACGATCTCGACTGGTCCTCCACCGGCGTAGTCGAGTCCACCCCAGACGAAGAACCAGCCGTTCGAGTTCCAAGCCCAGTATGCGACAGGGCAGTATACGATGGTGGCCCAGAGCCAGATGAAGACCATCATGGGGATGAGACGACCGCGCTCAGCAACGCAACCAACGACGATGGCAGCTGTGACGGCGCAGAATTGCATCTGAGTGATGTCAGTAGTGTTTTTTTTGGTTTCCTTTACGCGACATACCTGGTAGAAAGAGTAGAGAAGCTCAGGGATAAGAGGTGAACCCGGGCTGGGAGCGCCTAGTACGCCCTTGAGGCCAAACTTGTCGAGATTGCCAATGAAGCCATTTGTCGAAGGGCCGAAAGCGAGCGAGTATCCCCAGAAGTACCATTGGAAGGTAATGACGGAGGCAGAGAACATACACGCCCAAATCAAGGATAGGGCGGACTTTCTGCGCGCGAGACCAGAGTAGAGGAAGGCCAGACCAGGAATCATGATCATGACCATGGCAGAGGCCACGAGAATGTAGGCCTGGTCACCGGAAGAGTACCATTGGTTCAAGTTCTCAGTCACTGCAGTGAAGTTAGCGATTGCTCGTTCTCTCAGATGCCAGATTTCTGAGGAAGATATATTATGCACACTCGGCACGTGCGTAGAGCAAGCAGTGTCTGTGGGGAACGTACATGAGTCTCCACCTGTGATCTCGTTCGTTCCATTGAACTCGGCCGGAGCCCCAATCCACGAGTACGACATGATGACCGTGTCTCCGAGTGTGTTGTCGTATGTTCAGGAGAAGGTCGAGAGCCTTGGGTGAGGAGGGTTGATGGTCGGGCAGGGCCTGATGAAGGAGACGACTCGACCAAAACCTGGAACAGGGCCAGTAATATACAATCGTATGGGAGAAATCGGAGCCCTATAGCTGAACACGGCAGCTCGCCCGGGGTCTTTATGGATTATGGGTGAAGCTACCTGTACTACTCTTATCTATCCCGGTCCACGGACCACGCTTAAGGCAAATAAACGAGGCGCATCACCCACAGCCGCGACCGCCGTGGGGTTCGCATTAGATCGCATTTGGGGCTTTGTTCTTCTTCTGCCGGGACAATCGTTAGTGCTGCGTCATTGTTTAGCGTGCCTTATCTCGCCGTGAGCGGGACCCTTAGGGGTGGTTAGATAGGCGCAGCATTCGAGAGCAGCGAGGCGACCACGTCGTGTGCTGCGCGGAGGGAAGGCTCGCCGACTCAACGACCGCGCACACGACATTGGCTGCCCAACAGCCAAACAGTGAGCGCATTCCACGACCAACTCAGTTTCATCTGCGGCAGCGCGCTTGGCGGTGTGGGATTGTAGGTAAACGTCTTTTCAATGCGCTGATAAGTTGGTCGGCGCTGATTGGCCGTTGGGCGGCTCGATCCAGAATCGAGTGCTGATAGGCGCACTAGTCCCTTTTCGGCGGCGATGGACTCTCGACCGTGCCTGCCGTTGTGTGCCCGACGCGTGCTGGTTCCCTTATTCAGCGCGGCTAATAGAGCGTATGTGCGAAAGCCTTACGTTGGTCACGATAACGACCATGGTTTGAACTGCTTATCATTGGTCGAGAAATTGTCAAAATATCTCGTTCACAGCAGCTGGGTACGCGCTGGTGCTTAGCAGGGAGTGCTGCCATTGGAGACATTGCGGCCCTGTCCAACACAAAAGTCTGCTTACATTTTGCAGCAGGCCCGATGCTTCATTAGAGTGTTCATCTGAGCCCTGTTTGGGATCCGTGCAACCGAGCTGTTTCTGGCTCTTGATCTGACCGCGGCCGCCGTTGCACCAAGCTCACACGGACGTCCACGTCACTGCGGCTCAGCCAAGCAGTGTTAGGCGAGCTGTAGCTTTGGATCTGTTCTGACTTCGGTCCACTTTCCGGAGGCTTGAGGGGCCTGGCAGGGCGTGATTGTCGTTGAGGCCGCGGTTTCTCGCATGGCGACCCTGACCCTGTTCCAGAAGCAATATCAATGCCGTGTTCCTGGTCTCAGCTTGCCGGCGCAAAACACAACCCTCAATTTGCTAGCGCCCAATAAACATCAGCACTTGGGTACTGAGATCGTTGTTGTTCCACGCTCGTGTGACTGTGGCATGCGACAGACTCGCGCCTATCTGCAGGTCGATGTGCCTCTCCCGCGTCCGCCCCGCGTCGCTTGGCAGAATAGCACCGCGAAAGCATGTGAGAGCGAGCCAGTGGGGAACGAGTGCCGTCTCCGCCGCAGTGGGCTCGTGGAGGTGTCAATCTGCTGTGCAGACACGAGCACCGTGGGGAGGCACAGGGACCGGGAACTGCCACCAATCAGGCATCTTCAACCAGCGAGCACGCCCAAATATATTCCTTTAGGGAGTGTTTATCTGGGGAACTCAATTCTCTTACTGTTCCGGCACGCCGCCGCGATATGTACCGATACGCAGGGCCGCGAGCCTATGACCATTCGGCCGGAATCGGAGCATGACAACCTGCCTCAAGTAAGGATCAGTGCCCTATCAATTCTCCGCCGACCTCGTTTCGTGCTGAGCCCTTGGAACACGACGAGTCAGCTTGGCTATACATTCCCATCCTTGACTGACGTCCTTCACATATGCTTTTCGGCGATCAATTGCTTGGACCTTGAGCATAATTCGACTACAGTCACCAAGTAATTATTGGTCAATGAGACCTCGGTCTTACACTGCCTTGGTTTGATCATCCGTTCCGTTTTGGTTCCCGCTGTTTGTGTCGGGAAGGACACTTGTGAAGCGTCGATGCCGTATCGACGCTTCCGGCACCACTGTTGTCCTCTCTCAAAAACTACACGCTGTACAGTAAGTTCTACAAATAGCTTTGATAGCAAAGCCATGTTGCGTCCGCACAAGACGTGGGCGCAGCACAATCGCAAGGCCTATTTACAGGCGAGTGTCGAACGTTACGTTTCTCTTCGTTGTCATGCCAGGTGCAAGGGGTCAGTCAGCTTACCGAACGTGTCACACGTCAAGCCAACAAGTCAAAGATGAATGGATAATGCTGCTGTCTCTATATTTTCCCAAGGATGTTGGATGATCCTTTGTGGCGAGGTTCAGGCGCCCGTCATGCTCTTATGTAGCTGTCGGACTTGGTCGACTTCAGGCCGCTTAGTGTGACAGACATTTGTCCAGGTGATGGCAACAAGGCCAAAATCGGGTGCACAAACAACATCGCAGAGTGCACTTGACTGAACCAGGATGGATGACATGAAAGGTGAGTAAATCGAGCATTCATGCTAACTAACTCCGACCGCTATGCTCCGTCTGCGCGAGAGGAAATGACAGAACAATGAGGGACTGTAGGTGTAAGTGTTTGCAGGCTAAATCAGCAGTAAACATAGTTTCTTGTCCACGTCGCCAGCCTGAGCCTGGAAGAATCTGTTTCCCTACACCGTCTCAGCTGCCGAGATAGTCCCATCATTGGGCTTCTTCTTGTCCTTGTACACGAACTTCCGATCGCCCATTACCCCCCAAAGCTCCTTCACAACGGCCTCCTGCTCCTCACGCTTCGCACCGCGAACGGGGAAGTACGTACGTCCTTCCATGGACGGATGCCAATCGCCTGGGTTTGCCGACGCAACGATACCGCCGGCCTCTTCAACGATCAGCCAGCCAGCAGCCACGTCCCACGCCCACACGCCGCCCTCCCAGAATGCATCGAACATGCCCGCCGCCACGTAGCAGAAGTCGAGCGCTGCAGAACCGGAGGAACGGCATGACAGAATCATCTTGCCGCCGGCTTCATCGGACGTGAGCAGCTTGGTGTGCACGTCGGTGCGCAAGTCCCAATTGGGGCCCTTGCGCTCGTTGCCCCACTCAATGGCGATGAGTCGCTTCTGAAGAGAGGGCATGGGCGGCGGGATGGGTGTGAAGGGTAGTTTGTACTTGGGGAGCGTAGGAAGTTTCGCCTTGAAGGTAGGTCTGAAGTCATCTGGCTCATTCTTCGCTACCGATGCGATTGGATCCGCCTTCTCGACAGCCGGGGTGGACTTCGCGGTCTTGCCGTCAGCCTCAAAGGACAGTTCGCCGAAGGCTTCCTCGAGTGCTGGGTCCTTGTTCTTGAGCTCCAACAGATCTGTTATCTTCTTACGAGGCACAAACACCTCTTCGGCGAGGAACGCGCCGTGGGTCTTCACGGCCGTGAAGAGCTTGCCAAGCTTTGGGCTGTAGACAACGCCCACAACGGGCTTCTTCTCAATCGCGAGGCACAGCGAGATAGCGAAGTTGTGGAAGCCGCGCGTGAAGTTGATGGTGCCATCTACAGGGTCCACGATGAAGGTAGGGCTGTCAGTAAGTTTCTGGCCGTGTTTGTACGACTCCTCACCGAGGAAGTCAAAGTCCGGGAATTCCTTCTGCAGCCGCTTTTGGACCATGTTCTCGATTGCCTTATCGTAGTCAGACACCAGGTCGGACGTGTTGTTCTTGGTCGCGGCCTGTGCAAGAACGTCATGCTCGGCGTTGACCATCATGATGCCAGCGGCCTCGACAAGCTCGATGAAGACATCTTGAACCTGAAAGAGAGTGCCCTCGGTGAGTTTGTACTTGCCCAGCTGGTTCGCAAGTACCTCCGGCGCGTATGTGGGTGTGGTCGCGCCCGAAGTGTGAGACGAGATGTCAGTTACCTCAGGGCTGCTGTCAAAACCAGCAGTTGGGCGCTGAAGCGGTGAAGATGGTGCCATTGCAGTATCTGTAGGAGGGGTGGTCGAGTAGAGAAGCCTTTGCGGTCGCGACTTGATTGGAGTTGGGCTCGGTATTGGTCGTGTGTTGTTTATACTGTTGTACGGTCTAGAACTGGCTGTTGCTGAGAGAGGTCGAGTATGCGGCTGTGCAGTGTGGTTGCGTGCTTGTGTTCTGATATATACAGTAGGGTGAGAGAGCGTGCAGATTATATGTCTTCGGGGGTGCAGTGAATCACTGAGGTAAACGTCCTGGCCAAGCCTGGCTCGAGGGACGGTGAAGCGTCTCAGAGCTCACCTTGAAAGCCCCTCGTCTGATGAAATGCAGCGGTGCAGTCGGATATCGATGCGGCCATGGCATTGTGCTTATATTTTTGCACACAGGGCGATCAGAGTACAAAAGGCGCGATTTCCTTGTGACAGTGGCTTGCCGCGAACTAACGCAGCTCGCACTCGCTTCCTTTCAGACGGGCGTAGCCGAAGCCCCTTGAACCTGGACCCTTGTGCAGAAGTGCGGACACTTTGCAGCTTATATGGTGTTGCAGACATAAAGGCCCTTGTTCAGTCAAAAGCTTTCAACGTTTTAACGAACATCCTTCGTGAGTTGAGTGGTACTGAGATTCAGAATTGCGCGTATGTGAGAGTACGAGCACAGGATCTCAGAATCTTTGAGATCATGACAATCAGCTTACGTTTGTTCTAGTCTCTTTCAAACTGCTTGTGTATAATCGCCAGATGTTTCCGGCGGGTCAGAGACGTGCTGCGCGCACGTTGTTACCAGTATTGACCGCTCGGTCTTTCAACAGCGGAAGGGTTGTCAGAAGCTGCAGATCCTATTCTTTTCGATCATTCCACCGGCGACATATCTGCCCGACAGCTATTTTCGACTCGGGAACACACCAAATTGACTTTGAGAAGTGAAGGCAATAGGGTTTAGGCAGCAAACAAAGAGAACATGAGCAGTGAAGACCGTGCGCCGGTCTCGGCTGCGCTTGCCTCAAACAACATCACCAATTCGGACTTCTCCACGTCGTTTTCAAACATATTCTCGCAATGTATCTACAACTCCATGGAAAGGACAACACAGCATGGATCGGCATGAGCGACAACGAAGTGCTCGTGCTACACGACGTCAATTGGCAGATATCTCCCCAAGCAACTGCACATCTCAGGAGCAGTCTTTATTCTTCTCCAACCTCCCTGCTGAGATCCGTTTCCTGATCTACCAATTACTACTAAGCCAAAGCCATGATCACGACCGGCCTATAAACATCCATTCTATATCACCACTCTATCGCCCGGGTCATGCCCACCGCACCATAATCCACACAGCGATACTCCACACCTGCCGTCTCGTCTACTGCGAGGCACACGCTATCCCTATTCGAAGCGCGACTCACCATTTCCGGCATCTGGGAAGCACCTCCTGGCTGTACGATGGTGACGTGTGGTTGCATCACATGACGAAGCAGCGCGGCGCAGATGTCTACCATTTGCATGACAACCTAGTTGCGTTGAACCGAGGCAATTTCACCAAGTTCTTCCTTCCGCATCTACATTGGAAGAGAGTGACCTGGACTATCTGCGCGTATCTCTGGCCGCCCATCCTTGCTGGCTATCGTGAGATCGACCGTCTAGCACAGACGCTCGCTACTATCGAACTACCAGCTTCTTGTCAAGAAGTCAACATCGAATTCGAAATCCGGGAAGACGTGCCTGAATTCAGAGAAAGCCTGCAGCACCAGGTCGAACTATGTCAGAAGATTGGGTTCGTGGCTTGTGAAGCCGCCGATGGGCAACCGGATGCCGCTTCGCCTGGAGCAGCTCAGCAGCCTTCTGGGCTGAGAAGGACTGATGGGTCAACGCTGCGATTCGATGCAATGCATTCGAAGCAATGCACGTGGATTGGTAGCGGGCAGGCACGATGGGGGACGAGTGCGCTGATCAGAGAGAAAGAGACGGTCAAGTACCGCACCATCAGGCTGTGCTGGCGTGCGAGAGTCCCTCGGCGAGAGTACATGAGCTACGACCACTTGGACTACTTGAATCTGGGCCGTTGTGAGGATGTCAAGGACCTGGATGAGGGGGTCATTGGCAGGTGATGTCATATCTGGTGGTATCTGAGTTTGGTAGAGAGAATCATAGAAAGTCTCGAAGCGTGAAGGTCTCTTAGATGAAAGACGGTCCTTCTGGTCTCGCACGAGCCAGCTGTTTTGATGAAGTGATTGTGCTTCCCTCTTGCCCTGGGTTAGCTGCGTCTCGTGCACAGCAGTACTGCCTGCCATCTATGGAAACTAGCGTCGAGGAGTAAACAGAGTTCACCACTACCTCTCGCCGCTACACCTCATGTATCGACGTGAAGCCACAGCTGCCATCTGAACACTGTCCACATCTATTAGTAACGACCAAAACCTATCAATTGTTACCCGTGTATGCCGCGTATCGCAACCCTATATCCCTCGAATCAGCCTTCGCCATACACGCCCAGCTGCCGCCGTCGAAGGGTCGATCGCAACTCTTACTTGCATCCACACACACGAGCACGCTCCACACCAGGCTACACATACTTTCGCAGACCTCGTACACTTGCTCATACCCAACACCGCCCGCGCAAGCCATTCTCTGCTAGCCATCACTCCCAGGCTGCCCATCGACCTTCCACCATCTCTTGGAAGAGCAAATTCCGTTCGCGCTCTCGCTCGGCCCCTGAGCCTCAACCTTTGACCCTCGAGGAGAAGCTCCGCATCGCTGCTGACCGTGTTCGGCGCTTCGAACGGCAGACGAGGCCTTCGAACGGAGCACAGATTTACACTTCGTCCAAGCATCGATTGAGAACAGAGTCGAAGCCACACCAAAGGCGACACACAGACGCATCGGCGAGCTTGGAAGCACATCTAGGCCTACGGAAGCGGGACAGATTCAAGCGTCGACTGGACAGAATCGCTTCGGGCAAGTTATAGACCGCCCACAGGACAGACGCAGACAGTTTCATGAGCCTGGCTCCCATTGGCCTGCATGCATCTGTAGGTCAACCTTCGAGGGCGTCGTCTCGCGCCTTCCTCTCCAGAGAGGAGCAGTCATATTTCGCAGCACGAGATTACAGAAAAGCTTTTGAACGCCTCCGGCTGGAAGAGGAATTGAAACAACAGGAAAAGGTAGAACGCAGACGGCGCAAGAAGGCAGCCAGGGCTAGAGCGAAGGCCCAGACAAAAGGTCGTACGCTCAAAGCGAGAAAGTGCAAGTTACTGCGACTGAAGGAGTACCTCAAGGTCAAGATACTTCGACGCCGGCCCTGACTGCAGCACTTGTGAGTACTCCAGCACCGCCATCTCTCAACTAACCCTATATTTCTTGTGAAGGTGCAGGCGCATCAGGCTTTGCCAGCTCTTACCCAGCCAGAGGAGCATGTGCAACAGCATCCTATAGCGGCAATTCGTTCTTCGCAGGGAGTGACCGTTCGAAAAAGTCGCTTACTCCCCAGCAGGAAGAGGAAGTCAGAGAAGAGCGAGCAGCTTGGGAACAAGTAGACCAAGAAAGGAGAGTGCACCGCGAAAAAGAAGCGAGCTGCACACTAAGTGAAGGCAAAGGAGCTACTCAACAGGACCAAATTTAGTCTTGCTCGTATGCCTATCTGATGCGCAGAGTACGATTTGTGAGCGAGGTCCCTGTTCAACGAGACTCCGACATCAGTCGCTGGCCGGGTGTCTACATCAATCCTGGGGAGTTCAGGCCTGCTACGGCTAACGTTGCGGCGGACGGTGAGGCTTGGATTCGATACCGCAATCGATACAGGAGGTTGCAAGCTTACCGTCGTTTGCCAAAGGCCGAACGCAAGAAGAAACGCTCACAGATTCTTGGATTTTCTGATGGCCACTACAGGTTCCGCCGCCGCCGCCGAGCAAGAAGGGACATACACAACCCATCAGACAATTACCTGCCATTATCACGTCTACGCCCCGACTACGATTTACGTGAGCTCTCGGGAACCCAGGTGCATCACCGAGAGCTCTTCTGAGGCAATATCAGAAGGACCACAAAGGGACTCCGTCTGCCAACGTCCGCCCCATTCTAACGTGACTTCTGCACCCAATCTCAGAGCCGATCTCGAGGCAACCAAACCGGAGGGCAAGAGACAAGCTGTCCTGCAGTGGCTTGTCCTCAAGTTGATGTTCTTGCTGCAGAGAGTCTCACACTAGCGGAATCGTGAAGCTCGCAGAGCGAAAGTCCCTGTGTACGAGGGGAGAGACCGGGCCTGTCGAGTTGAGGTGAAGATACGGAGGTGAGCACAGACCGCCGCAATCGTTCATCCCATCGCGACCTGCAGCTCCGCAGACGTCACACGATGCTTGCCAACAACACGCGCAACGCTTTTGTTGCCGTCTCAAAACGGCCGTACATCTGTCAATCATGCTTGCGCCGGGCTAAACAGTTGCCATTGGCCTCGGGGCCCCTACCTGTACAGAATTTGCGACGAAACTTCCAGACTGCAAGCCAGCCACCAGAGCAAGATGATACACCCTTTCGCAAAGCTCTCAAAGACGCCGCCAAACAGCAGAAGAAGGCATCAAAAGGCGGTAAAAAGCCCAAGAAAGGCGTCGACCCTCGACTGGAGAAATGGGAATTGACAGTGGGCATCGAGATACACGCTGAACTGAACACGGCACGGAAATTGTTCTCGAGTGCTGCAACGTCAGTCAGCGAATCGCCGAATACACACGCCTCGCTCTTCGACACTGCATTTCCTGGAAGCCAGCCGCACTTCCAGAAAGAAACTCTTCTGCCTGCTCTGCGTGCTGCTTTAGCATTTGACTGCGCAATACAGCCGCGAAGTAGTTTCGATCGCAAGCACTACTTCTATCAAGATCAGCCCAACGGGTACCAGATCACGCAGTACTACGAGCCATTTGCTAAGGATGGACACATCACTCTCTACGCACATGACTTTCCTGCTGGGTCAGCGCCGGAAGAATGTCCTTTCAAGATCGGTATCAAGCAGGTGCAAATGGAGCAAGACACGGCCAAGACAGTGCAGCACCCGCCTTCCACACACCTCCTCGACTTTAACCGCGTTTCGCATCCTCTGATCGAGATCATCACGCTTCCTCACATCCACGATCCTCTCGTCGCTGCTGCTTGCGTCCGCAAAATCCAGACAATACTCAAAACTGTGGATGCGTGCACAGCGGGCATGGAGATGGGTGGACTGCGTGCCGACGTGAACGTCTCGATACGCGAGCGAGGTCAAACTCCGAGCAAAAGGGGGTTGTCATACTCCGGCGTGACGGGCCTAGGTCAACGCACGGAGATCAAGAACTTGGCCAGCGTCAAGGCTGTAGAGGATGCCATCATCGCAGAGCGCGACCGTCAGATTGAGCTTCTTGAGAGCGGTGGTGCTGTCGAAGGCGAGACGCGTGGCTGGACAGTGGGTAGCAAGACTACGAAGCGGCTTCGTGGCAAAGAGGGCGAGATTGACTATCGATACATGCCCGACCCAGACATCTCGCCAGTCTTGATCGCTCAGGTATGTCATTGATCTTTGTAGATGTAGCAATGCACTAATGTGGATCAGGACCTTGTCGACCATCTTCGAGCCAACTTACCAGTGCTGCCGGATCGAATCGTTGACGTGTTGGTGGAAAAGTACGGGTTATCGACCAAAGATGCTGGGACACTTTTGTCTTTCGATAACGGCGACCGTTTGGAGTACTATTTTGAGGTCACCAATCAACTTGCAAGGACGAGGAGTGTTAGACCTAGTGATGCTGAGTTTCTTGTCATCGGCAAGACAGTCGGCAATTGGTACGTCCACGTAGTTGCAACACGCGCGATTCAATACTGACAACATACAGGGTTCTAATGGAGCTTGGTAGCTTGTACAAGGATGAGGAGTGGTCAGAAAACCGTATTCCGCCCGAGGTCCTTGTATCCATCATCGATCAGCTCCTGCAGAAGCGCATCACTTCGCGATCTGCGAAGCGGCTTCTGGCCGAAAAGTTTGAGGGTGAACAGCGGGATGTCGAGCAGCTCATCGAGGATTTCAGCATGGTACTGAGGCCTCTGTCGCCCCAAGAGTACCGTGATCTTGCCCAGACTCTCCTGGAGGAGAAGCCAGACATGGTCAGAGATATCGTTGAAAAAGGGCAGGAGAAGAAGATTAAGTGGTTCGTTGGACAGATGATGGCTCGGAGCCCGGAAGGCACTGTAGAGGCTGGTGTTGCCGAACTCACGCTCCAGGAGCTTATACCTAAGACGGGGAGTTCGGAGTAACCTAGAGATACCATTGCTGGTTTCATGGCATTGCGAGTTCACACCTAGTACAGGCAAAATTGAGTTCCCTGAGCATCAGATGCGCAGTTGCACGGAGACGCCTACGTGAAGTTTCTCAGGTTTCGAGACATGGTGTTGCAGTATCCAAACCAGACGGATGTATCAGTTGAATTTGCTTGGAGAGTAAAGAGGTCTTCTTCAAGCGCTCGCGCAAGACAAGTCGATTGACGAAGAGCTTTCGTGGTCAGACATCTCTGCAGTGGCGACGCTTGTTACCGGGCAACATCAGGATTCAACATCACCAGTCAGCATCACGACATCACTCCGCATCGAATAAAAGATCCCTCACGGCACATGGCCGCGACCACTCGGAGAGTGAAGCTTGAAGAGCCGGGGGGTTTGTTCAGGTAATGGATGTATTCGCTATGAAACACCATTCCTCAGCCACCACGCTGCAAGAGTCTACGCGGGCCAATTCGGCGCCACGGACCCTATATTCTCCACTATTCCGTCATGATTTGCTTTTCCGTATTCCATCCTGACGCCGTGAAGTCATGCGTGTGATTGTGTTGATGCCAACCAATTGAGTGTTTGCAGCCGTCGAGGTAGTTTGTTCGCGACTCAGCGCTTATGCGACGAGCTGGACAACACCACCAGCCTCCTTGATCTTCTTCTCGGCCTCGGCGGAGAAGTAGCGGGCGCGGACGACGATGGGGACCTCGGGGAGGCGGCCCTTGCCGAGGACCTTGGAGTAGCCGAAGTCGAGCAGGTTGAGGACGGGGGCCTTGTCGCCCTTCTTGGCGAGGTACTCGTCGCGCTTCTCAGCGGGGACGAGCGACCAGAGCTTGTCGAGGTTGATGACGGGCTTCCAGAAGTGGTTCTGCTGCTTGTGGACTGCGCGCATGGGTGAGTGGGTGCGACGTGTGCGGGGGCGTCGGAATGCTACTTACAGTACCTCATACCAACCTTACCGAAGTAACCGGGATGGTACTTGTCGATGTTGGTCCTGTGGTGGTGCTGACCACCGGCCATACCACGACCTCCGGGATGCTTCCTGTGCTTTCCGACACGACCGTGACCGGCGGAAACGTGACCGCGGTGCTTGCGGGTGTTGCTCAATCTGGGCGCATGTTAGAGGAGTTTTGCGATGGATGCGCGCGAGCGTGCTGACCTGGTGGGCATGTTGACGGCTGTTGAGTTAGTATCGTGAACAACGGACGCTTCGCAGACTTGAAGTTTTGCTGGGCCCCAAGCGAATTTCGCGGTGCGCGCTAACATCGGCCCGTCGTCTCTCCGCGGGTCCGTGCGCACTAAGGCGCATGCGTGTCTGTTTGATATCACATGCATGGTGTGCAAGGAATTTCAATGTCATTAATTCTAATGTCATTATGGGAGGTCAAGTGCCTTGTTGCGGCGAACGATGGCTCCTTACTGCAGCTTCTCCAGCTGGCACAGGTCGGCCTAGTTTCAGTGTGTCAGGCTGCCTAGAACAGCGCTCCTCCGAGAAGAGTACCACCAAGGAGACCAGCTGCTATTGGTAGTCCAGCACCACCGCCTAGTCAAGTCAGCCTTGTTTCAGTACTAGCGAGGTGAGGTTACTTACCATATCCGTATCCATAGGGTCTTCCGTAAGGCGTCATCGGTCGCATGTACCGTACGTTAGAGTTGTATCCTCCATATGCGCTGCCATACGGGTTGTACCCGTAGGCTCCCCGGGGTGCGTATCCGTTCGGTGGTGTGACGTAGATATCTCTGCCTCGTGCATCCTTGCCTAGGAGCTGGGGCTGACCAGTCTCCATCGCGCGGATGAGGGCTTGACGAGCGCGGAGATGTGCCTGGTAGGCTTGACGCTCCTGCTCTGCGCGACGCACGCGTTGCTGTTCGCGCTCTGTGTGTGTTGACCCAGTCACCTTATCCTTCAGTTTGCGGGAGAACTTGTGGAAGCCCGTAAGCCCTGGTTCGGCGCTCTTACCGCGTCCGTCTGGACGTGGTGGTAGGTCGTGGTCGTCATCTGAATCCTCGGCGGCAAGATCTTCCAAGGTTACAGTTCGTTTCATGCGACTGTGCTTCTTGCGCTCCTCCGGGCTAAGGCCATTCAGATACTCCTCGTCATCGTACGGGTGCGTCCATATCGATCGCGGGGGGTCTGCCTTGGTGTCGACGAAGAACTGGTGGTGCGACTCTGGATCGAAGCTGCGCACCCAGCCGGGAGGCAACGGTCGCAGCTCGTCCTCCATCGAGCGTCGCTGTTCCATGGGAATGCCATTGCGCTCTGTGCGCGCACCGGGCCCGTCTGTGGAGACACGGCCTATGCCTGGTGTCGGCTCTGTCGATGAGCTACCGGTGGCGCTCTCGTAGGACGGTGGAGGCTCGTGCGGGTGTTGTGAGCCCGACATTATGGTTGATCTGTAGTAGATAGGAAGCGGAGGTTATCTTCTCAAAAAGTATTGTGAAAAGGGTTATGAATTGGAATAATTCAAATGCAACAAGCGGGTGTCGCCGCTGCTTGCTTGACTGCACGTCCGAAGTATGCGCTCATCGTGGCGTCAGCTCTTAAGTCCGTGGCTGTGCCGCGGTCCAGTGTCCGTAAGCCATGTCTTGACCAAACTCCTGAACGTCCTTCCATCTGCGATCGAAGCCGGTACCTCCACTGCTCATCGCGATATGAGAGTGGGCTAAAGGTCGATGGAGAGTCAATGGCGCTGTTGGCTCTGTCTGTACCTCGCAAATTGGGAAAGGCAAAAGCAGGGTCTTACGGTACCGCGCTCTACCTCTCAACAGCGCGCCCAGATTCTCGACTTGTACTCTATGGCCACGCGCTCATATGTTGCACATCAGTGCCTTAAGGCTCAAAGAAGCGTGTCTTAGAGGTCTCGAGGTCTGATTCCGGGACTAGTGACACTGCCGGCAGACCAACGGCCTGCCCGCAAGACTCACGCTCACTCGGCGCCAGTTGAGCTACATCTCCACGTCCTGACAGCTTGCACAACGGTGCATGGTCAGCACAGGATGTTCAGAGTTCCGCAAGCACCCAAAGAGTCCCTTCGCCCGATTGTGGTCTCGTTGAGGAGTCTGCTCGCACCTGAGCCCTCTTTTCAACGCCTGTCCGCGGGGCGTGCAATTTCAAGGATGGCAGTGGCCGAAATGCCTGTATGCAAAGCGCATGACATTCCGGGACCATCTAGAAGCTCTTCTCCAAAACCCTGATTCGCCTGCTGCTGACTGGCACGTTCTTGTTAAAGGTCAAGAGATCTCACGCGCGCCTGAGCTAGCTAACATGACTGCAAATGCAGGAAAACCAGCCACTGAAAGGCTCAACAACGCTATAGCACCAGCAGCCTAACGCAATACATCGACTATCGTCCTTGGTCAACTCCACACGTCTACTGGCCCCTGTTGGCCAACAGAGACCCCATGGGGCCGTGTCGCAACAGCCCAGAGTCAGCTGGACTCAGCATGGTAGACCTTCCATGGGTAGTTCCTGCGAGCCTTGTCATCCTGAGCGAGACAACTTAGCCGACTATCTCAAGCCAACTTCACTCACATTCTCGCATTGTGTAGGTGATCGCGATAAGTGTGTTCGTGGATGTTGAAGCTTCGAATCCGGTCGGCCCGTACCGCTCACGATGCACCGTGGCACCTTTTAGCTGCTCCCAAAGAGCGGACCCTGGGACCAGAGCATTACAGTTCCAAACACTAGAAGGGACTTGTGCAACCTGTCGCAAAGGTACCTGCATCTCGTCGATCTCCTTGCGTAACGCGGGCGTTGTTGCATACTTTCAACCAAAGCGCATGAACTAGATGTCTCAACTCTTCGGGCGAACCCGCCAAAGGTGAACGTCAACGGCGCCTTTCACATGAAGTGCGATTCGAATCTCTCTTTGTGCACCCAAGCCATCTGATATATAGGTTCGAAGGACGCGGCATGAAATTCTCCCCACAGCAACTTCATTCCTCGCTTCATTCCGCCGGCAGCACCATAACAGACCCCCTCTCACGCCCAAACCTAGACTGTCTGAGAGCGTGTCTCTGGACAGTCACTCGTTCACATGTTCAAGATGGCAAGGCTCACTTTGCTGCTGGCAGTCAGCCAGCTTTCGTTCGTTTACTCTCATCCAGCTCGGAACGTCGAGCGACAACTAGATGTGGTCGAGCAGCGTGCAATTACAATCTCCACAAACTTAGAAGCGACAACCAGTTACAGCACAGCCATACAGACGCTGCAAACTCCGACCCTGACCAGCCGCCCATCAGTTGAAGGCGTACGATCTTCCCGTGCTCTGCTTGTGCAATGTCTCAAAACTAACACATGCACAGACTATTCTTACTGGTCTTCCCACAGGTGGAGGTATTACTCGTGATCCCGTCGATCTACCAGGCGTCACCCGGACGGGAGGGCCTCTTTGTCCAGAGGAAACCCCTCTCGAACCAGGACCTACTTCCGGGGCGGGCCAACCTGCACAAGACATCTTTGTGCCTCTGGCATCGGCCACACAAGTCCCTGCGCCATCGATACCATTTCGGGGTGACCATCCCGTTCAGAAGCAGAACATTTCGGATAATAATGTACCGATTCAGACGAACAAGTTTTACGCCAACTTCTTCCTCGGTACTCGACGGGAGTCAGTATGGACGCATCCCTACTCACTAGCTTGGGGACAGGGTCGAGGAAGTTCTTACGGTATGACTATCAGCCACACCGAGCGTAGTCAGTATTCGTATGGCCCCGACTACGACCATCCACAATATTTTATCTCTCCTGTTGGGATACAGAACTTGGCCCTTTCTGCGGCAGAATTAAGAGAAGATACGGTCATGACCGTCGAAGGCCTCAAAGCTTTCTCGGTATACACCAACTTTGCGCCACGTGCTGGTGCCAGGGTTGTGATGTCCATACCTGTGGTCCAGGGCATGGGTCTCATCACAGCCGTGTATGACAACACTCAGCCAATAGTTAGCAGTGGCGTCTACTTCCGCAGCATCAAATATACTGGCTCGGTCGACAACACAAACACCACGTTCAAGTATAACGTCCTGCTCGAGGACAATTCTCAATGGCTCCTGTATGTTACACCACTTCGTGCCGACGGCGTACCGCCTATGACGTTGCAAGGAGGCGGTACAATTCAGGGCCCGGATGCATTTTCCGGCTTGGTTCAGGTAACAAAGAACCCGAGCGGTGCAGAAGGCGAGCGATTTTTCGACAGCAGCGCGGGGACATATGCAACCGAAGCGACAATTTCTGCCTCGGTCAACGACGCATCAGGGAGCTACACCATGTCATGGACAAAGCAGGGTGTGGCTAGTCGACCGCTCATCATGTATGCTCTGCCGCACCACGTGGAATCGTTCGATCAGGAGACGCGAGCTGCCATGACTGGCATCCAGCTGATCACGACTACAAAGGGATTGGCTACAGCAGTGCAAGCCGACAGGATCACTATGATCGAACCTGACCTTCCAACGACTATAGGCTTCGCGCCTTGGGCCAAGGCTGATAACGGTGGTTCAGGCGGTACAGGCAATGTGAATCTGGATGCCTCGACGTTGCAGCTTGTAAACACTGCTGGAACCACCGAGCTGAAGCAGGACTTCATTTCACAGACCAGCTTGAACAGTATGTACTACTCTGGCAAAGGACTGGCAAAGTTCGCTGGTGTCGTTTACGCTATGCAGACCATGGCCGGGAACAGCAATCTCGCTGCGGCTGGTCTGGAAAAACTAAAGGACGCTTTCAACGTCTTCGTCAATAACACCCAGCCCGAACCGCTTGCTTACGACACGGTATGGAAGGGTGTCGTGTCGGGAGCCTCCTACAGATCTCCTACTCGAGACCTCGGCCTGGACTTCGGAAACACTGCATACAACGACCATCATTTCCACTACGGCTACTTTGTGTACACTGGTGCAGTCATTGGCCACTTGGATCCGACTTGGCTGGACCAGGGCACTAACAAGCAGTGGGTCAACACGCTTGTTCGAGACTACGCCAACCCGGTGACAGATGAGTACTTCCCCTTTTCTCGTGCTTTCGACTGGTTCCACGGCCACTCCTGGGCAAAGGGCCTGTTCGAGTCCGGAGATGGCAAAGATCAGGAGTCCACATCAGAGGATACCTTCGCGACCTTTGCACTTAAGATGTGGGGCAGAACTTCCGGCGATGCCAACATGGAGGCCCGCGGCAATCTGCAACTCGCAGTGCAGGCGCGTAGCGTCCAGAATTACTTCTTGCTGAAGTCGGACAACAAAAACCAGCCACAAAAGTTCCTGTTCAACAAGGTCACAGGTATTCTTTTCGAGAACAAGTGCGATCACGTGACATACTTCGGCAATAATGTTGAATACATCCAGGGCATTCACATGATTCCGTTGAATCCCAGCTCAGCATACACGCGCCCTAAGGACTTCGTCAGAGAGGAATGGGATGCGTATTTCAGTAATGGCCGCGTCGATCAGGTCGCTGGAGGCTGGCGAGGCATACTGTATGCCAATTTGGCGCTCATAGATCCCCAGACGAGCTACAATTACTTTGCAAACCCCAATTTCGACTATGGCTCCCTCGACGGCGGTGCGAGTCTTACATGGTATCTGGCATACACTGGAGCTATGGTCAATGTCGCGGCGGCTAAGGCGGAGCCATATGCATTGCAATACGCCGCACCGCTTCAGAAAGCTCAATCGTCACAGTGTACGGTAGATGTATCCCAGCAACAGACTCAGAAGCCTGAGAAGCCGCAACAGCAGCCCCAGCAACCCACGGCCCGACCGTCTCAGCAACCTCAACAGCAACAGCAGCAAAAACCATCACAGCAGCCCCAACAACAGCAGCAGCCATCGCAACAAGCTCCCCAGCAAGCTCCACAGCAAACGCCGCAGCCTGCAGCGCCCACCCCAGAGCCTCAACCCGAGCCTGAGCCCCTTCCTCCGCCTGTGCACGATCAGTCAGCCGAAGATCCCTACTCAAACGATCCGTCCTTCGAATGGTCCAACTATGAACCCGCACCCTCGGATATTCCAGCCTACACTCCCCGCCCCCAGAGCCCGCGTCCTGAGACTCCTCGGCCGCGGCCTCAGCGCCCCTACGATGACTGGCGCAGTTACTTCAACAAGTACCGTGAGGACGCGCTGCGCGAAGACCAGGACAGAGAGAGATTTCCATGGGAGGGCAGATATGACGGACCCTACAGCCGAGGTGTTCAGGTCGGTGCTATTCAGGATGCTGATACTGAAGCTGTCAAGGAGATTGCGGATGTGGGCGCAGACGAGGACGAGGACTGGGAGTGGGAGGATGAACTTGACTGTGATGAGCAACACGAGCATGCAGAGACTGAGTGATCTCTGCTCAGGTGGTGTCCAACACTGTAATGAAGTGTTGCTTTCTTGTATGTGCTTTTACGGGCGAATGACTGGACGAAATCCTTTCTTTCTTGGTGTTTTTGGGTAGATATCTTATTCATGTACAGAGGTAGTCAAATTGACTTAAGCGTGATAATATGCGAATTCTGCGCACCCTACACATGTCTTAGAGCGCCTATGGCCACGGCTGGAAGTGCCTGAAGATACCTGGAATCCTTCGTTATTTCGTATTGTGGTGAGAGCAGGGATGCCACATTGTTTGATGGCTACATTGCTGTGAAGCGGGGACGCCGAACATGCTAACATTGGTTGTAGGTACAAACACGTTTCATTCTCCAAACACAGCTACAACTAGTACCGTTGTATTCAAGGAAGACTCGTTGCAACCCAGGCTAATGTGCATCCTTGTCGCCTTTGTGTTGCGTACAGTGAGAGAGCGTTCGCTGCGGCAGGTGAGAGAGCGTTCTCCGCGGCAGGTGAGAGAGCACATAGATCAGCAGGTGAGAGAGCATCTGACGGGGTGACAGCTGGACTCACAATATTAGTCGACGACCGCCGCGTACCTCCTCCAGTCCTCACCTCCAGACCACTCGTCCACCCCACGACTAGGCATCGAGTACAGAATCGCATCCACTACTAAACATCGTGCCGTTAACGATGATGGACGACAAAGCGCCCGAGTCCCCAGCGCAAATGCGCCTGAGGAGGCTGGAGGACGAGAACCGACAGCTGAAAGCCGAAGTCGAGAAACAGAAGGCCGAGTTAGCTCAACAGACAGGCGCTTACGATCTACTGTACAGCAGCTGGGATGCTGTCTGTGAGCCTTTTCGGGCCGCACTGGAAAAACAGCACCCCCACCTCGAATTGGGAGAGAAGAACAATGAGTTCCAGAAACTGCTCCCGGGCTACGTCGAGGAGACACTCAAGGCTTCAGAAGCCTACGGCAGAGACGGTACCCATGCCTCCAAGGAGACGGCCAGTCTCATAAGCAAGGTAGAGGAGCTGGATCGCCTGGTCAATGGGCTAGAGGCGGACGCCCGCGAGATGTTTGAACTCGTCATACCAACAATCACTCGAGCTATAATTCTCCACTCTTCCTCCTTCACACAGGCCCGTATCCACCTGTCACAAGCCGACCAAGGCAACGATCCTATCGGCACAGCATTCGACCTTCTCTCCGCATTCGCCGAACACGCGAAGAAGTCCGATCCTTTCGACTTGGCCCTTTCCCGGCTCTCGGAAGTTGGCCGGATCACTCCCTTTCTCATCACTAGCCATCTTCTCTGTGCCCACGGTGGCGCAGGCATCCCGCCCTCAGCATTCAAGGACCATTTAGAATGGACGGAACTGCAACAGGATACCTTACTCTCCGCGAGGAAAGATGAGTTCGACGAGAAGACGCTGGTCTTTATGTGCAGGAACATTTCAGCTTATGTGGCAGCATCAATTGTCAACAACACGGCCTTTAACGGCGCAACAACTCGTGTCAATCTTGCCTTAAGGGTCGAAAACTTTGCATACATCCGCGACCCCCTGCCAATCCTCTCTCAACCAAGAGGGGATATTTTTACTTCAACAGGAGAGCAGTCCGAAAATTCCCGGGCGTCTACGTGAATAAGTCCCACACAACTGTTCATGAGAACAGCCAACATGGTTTCGATGAAGATCTTAAAAAACCATCTCTGGAATCCCAAGGACGCAGTCATGAACTCCCTTCGACAACTTGGCAGAGCGCAGGAACTTATGTCAAATTGGAGTCTGACCATTCCCCCGAGCATCTGGCAGCGTACTAAGTTGGAATTGAGTCCGGTCTTTTCCAAGACACATATGTGCCGAGCAGCACGGACCTTACGGAAGCGTGCAGGGCGGTCGCAAAATGTTTGAGTTCCGAGATGGACGTTGTTGATCTACAAATTCAGTTCGCCAACATCCGGAAGAAGCTTGAGAAGATACAGTGGTTGAAGTTGCTGAATGCCAATGCGTAAGTCAGGGTTGGAGCCATTATTGTCAGTGTGCTAACAGATTCAGTGCATGCCGAAGTCTTGGCCAGCTTATACAATGTGGTAAGAAGCCAATCGATGCATATCGAGCATGGCCAGGCGCAGATTGTCGGAATTTGGTACATCAATTGGCGCCATTTGATCAGGCCTACTCCTTTGTTGAGAAGCTGCCCAATCACTTGCATTATCCCGTTCCCAACTTCCCGGAAGAGGGCGCAGGGAATGCCCACGAGTCGTTTCTGTCTCCCTCACCAATGAGCAAGAAGCGTAAGGTTCCTTAATAGCCACGAAAAAATCTCGAGAAGCTGGAAGTCGTTGATGATGTTGCGGCTTGGAGGGCAAGAAGAGGACGAGGGGAACGGGGAGGATTGACGAGCGGCATCGAGCGGACGCTAGAATTCTACACGTGATGTGCATGAACCTGCATCAAGATACAAAGCATAGCACGAAAATACATCACCAGCGACTACACTTCCAGCTGCTCGAAGCCAATCATGACATGTTCATTCTTACTGACTATACAAACCCCCGATTATCCTCCCGTCTGACCTCTTGACCCAAAGAGCGACGCAACTCGACTACCGAATTACAACCTGCTAAGACCAACAATCTCCCTTGGAGCGTGGTAAGTAGGTACCTTCATGTCAAGCGCCGCACCACTGTAACCGAGGTCCTCAGCAGTCAGAACAGCGCACTTCTCACCAATGAGCAGCGCAGTCGAGTACGTGTTGCAACCGACGTTGTCTGGGCAAATGGACAGGTCAGCAACCTTGAGGCCCTTGACGCCGTGCACATTAAGGCGCTCGTCCAGGACACCGTGCTTGACGATGCTGTTGCCGTTTCTGGGCGCCATCGAGCAGGTACCCAGGGAGTGCCAGGTGGTCTCAACGTGGCCTATGAGGTGTTAGCTAGCTATGGTAATGGCAAAGTAGGATCAACGTACGCTTGGTCCAGTTTTCAACGTGCTTGATATCTTCGGCAGTGTACTGCAAGTCTTCAAGCACATGCTGCGAGTTGGAGTTGAGGAAACTGGGGCTCGGTGCCTTGCCCGGCTTCAAGGGCATGGTCCATGAGCCGTGCTGGATGCCAGCGGTGATGTTGCCGGGCAGAGCGTACTAGTGTGGTTAGCATGTGTCATGGATGGAGGTAGAGTAAAAGGTGCGGCATACAGCATTGGTGGTAGCCAAGTCCATGTCGTTCGCGCGAGCAGGGCTGTCAAATGCGTAGAATGGATGCATCGACTGTACCTCGCCGGCGTATGCGTCCATACGGCGTGCTGTCTCGCGTGACTTGACGTAGCCCCAGACTGGTGAATGTTAGCTCTATGCGTATGAAAGTTGGGAAGAACGTCGAGCACGTACCCATGGGTGCCATGTCTCGCTTATCGTTCATGAAGCCCGCATCGAAGTCAGGAGCATCGTAAGGGTTGGGCGAGGTGATGTGAGTTGAGCCACGCGAGAATGGGTACTCGAGGAAGTGGAACTGTCCGCATGTCAGTACAACGGCCTAGGTACGAGGAACACCAGAATTACCATAGTAAAGAATTTGCCAGGCGGCATAACCATGTGATCACCGAACCAGCCAGCGATGACCGAGTAGTGCATGACTGGCTTGTCGGGCTTGTCCTTGAAGTAGCTGTCCCAGCCGGATCGGAATTCTGGACAAGGCCACTTGTCCATCATTGTCAGTTCCTCCTCAGTGGGACGAATCTTGACACCAGCCTCGATGCCATTGGTAGCAAGCGGGCCGGTGCCATTGAGGTTCCACTGATCAAAAACTTGCTTCTGGACTGCGGGGTCACCACGAGCAAAGTCATCGAAGGACTCGACATGAGGCTTAGCACGGTATGTAGCGAATGTGAGGTAGTGATCTTGGAAGTTGAGACCAACACCAGGAAGGTCGACAAGGGGCTTGACACCGGCCTTGCGCAGCTTCTCTGGATCACCAATACCAGAGCGCTGCAGGATGAGTGGCGAACTCAATGTGCCGCCAGAGACGATGATTTGCTTCCTGGCTCTAATGACCCTGGAAGTCAACTGCCCTGGAGAAAGAGGCTTGGTGGGAACGACCTTGACACCGACTGCACGGTCGCCCTCAAGAACAACCTTCTCGACCTTGTTGTTGGTCAACAAGTGCAGATTCTGGTGCACGGCGCGAGTGCTGTGAATGTAGCCATGGGCAGAGTCAGAGCGACGTCCTGTGTCACGGTTGATCCACTTAAGCCAATGCTCAGCTCCGTGAGCGGTAGTTAGATCCTGAAGATCATCAGTGGTGGGAATGCCTTGAGATTCAGTGGCTCTCAGGAAGTCGTCCTTGATGGGGTAAGTGTAGTTGCCAAAGGAGACCTTGATTGGTCCTTCGAATCCGTGGAGATCACGGTTGTTGCAAGAACGCTGGTACGTCTCATGCTTCTTCATGAGTGGAATGAGCTCTTTGGTGGTCCAGCCCTTGGCCTGGAAGTCATCGTAATCGGAAGCAGAGGCACGCGTGTACATCATGAAGTTGATCGAGGATCCACCACCCAAGATGTGTGCGCAAGGCACAACAGCTCGGCGTCCATCGAGCCATTCGGAAGGTCGCGAGTAGTAAAAGGAAGCGGTCTTGCTGTCCAACTTCATGTTACGTGGGAAGATACCTGGTCGGAAGACCCATGGGTTGTTCAAGTTCGACTCTCCAGCCTCAATCAAGAGGACCTGGAGATTGTGGTCCAGATTTGCCAATCTTCCAGCGACAACACAACCGCAACTTCCTCCACCGCACACGATGATATCAACCTGCCATGGTCAATAGGCGAACAAGTCAAAAAGTGGGTCCGCATACCTCGTCCGGAATTGTCATCTTGACAGATGTCACAAAGTAGTTGTGTTAGATTAGTATCAATCACTTGGGAATCCACCACAGGAGCATCAAGTCAACTGGGCATGATGGCGCAATCGTAACAGCAGCGCTCTCTTTTTAAATCCACAAGACCCCGCATCTCCAGCTTTCGGCTTCAGGGAGCTCTGTCACCTGAGGTTATGACACTAGACGTCTCTATGGCTATACTTGGGTATTTCAAGATCCTGCGCGGGCAAAAAGAGGGGACGGTTCGTATCTCCTGCCGCAAACCATGCACCCACCCGCCCCAGGATGGCTAGTTACCGATGTGCACGCTTCATTGAGTTTGCTGGGCGACGAGTCTCGGGCATCGCTCTATGGAGACTGCGTGCATTGCTTGCGGATCCGCTGCGTCTGGCGCCCGGCTTCAAGGAGATTGGTGGATGTACACAGGTATGATTGGATTGTAGCATCGGCTGAGGGCGCTCTTCCCAGCACAGTGGATACACGGCTAGGGTCGTCAGGATCCGCAATGCAGGACTCGTACGCTTGCTACTGTAGTGAGATGCGGAGACTGTGTGCAACCAGTCACATTGAAGACACCAGGGACATGGGCACTCTTCCCGCATGACAATTGCGGACCCGGCTGCGAGTGCTTGGGGTATCGTATCACATCCCAGCCTGCTGACGACGTGGGTATGGAACAGCCGGAAATCTATCTGCTCACGGACCGATTGAAACTAGGAATGGCCACGACTGATTCCAAAGCAATTGGATTGTCCTGTTACTTCTGTCGCGATCGATTCTTCGGATCAAGGGCCCGTTCGTGTGTGATGGCTGTGGGTGGCGAAAATAGCAACTCCTGCACCTTAGCCCGGGACTATGAACGGGGGGCGTAGGTACGCTGACGTTAGAACAGTCGCGAGAACCTCAAACGATTCGAGCCGATATTCCTCGCATGGATGTGAGGTGCAGCAGCCTCGTTCCTCCGAGAGGGGGGTCCTGCTTGGCAAGAACACTAGTGGCCGGAAAGTGCGGGGAAATGCTCCACAGCCTGGGGCATTGACATCCGGCCGTTGCGCTTCTGGGAAGCACATTTCCTAACCTCATGGTGTGATAGCTCTCGCTTTGTGTCTTGGCCAGCGCTGCAACTGTAAATCGCCGACAACAAAAGGGCTGGCTGAGGAACGCGCTGCGTAGTTTCCTTGTCACCGGCACCGTATTCCCGAGGACGAGGCGTATTATGTTGGTGGAGATGAGACGGATAAACTGGAGTGAGGTGCATGCGGAGGCTTGGCTGGGATTCCTTGACAGTCTCTATCAAGTATGCTCCGCGGCTTGTAGGATGCCGTCCTGACGGATCGGGCCTGAGTTGGAAGTGTGGGTGACGCAGCTCCACTTCACTTGCCAGGAAGTGGTCTAGGCTGCATAATGGGTGATGGCTCCAGCTGTGTACTTGGTGTTGTTTCGTGAGTAGCCATAGGGTGAATATCGATACTGGTGATCCTGTACGCAGTAGTAACACCATCCTTCAAACCATCGCTGAAGAGAAGGTGTGGGAGAACAGGAAATGTTGGTGACTTCGTAAGTACTGGACGATTGGTCTCGACCTATGTGCATTGGTTGATTCGATTCGACTGGATTGATAAACTCCAGATCTAAGAACGACTATAGAAAGCCTCTGGTGATACCCAAGACAGGCTGGGTATTGTTCGCTGTAATGCAAGAGAATCCCCAAACGCCATGGTATATGCTTTTGAGAGTGAAGAAGGGAGTGTCGTAGTTTCTAGGTGCGAGCACTCTGCACCTGATGTGGATCTTGAGCCCTAGCGATATGGTACCGCTCAGATGATCTCGTGTCGCTCCCAGCCAGTTGGCTTCTGGTGCGCAAGATCTTTGCTTGGGTGTGGCTTCGACGAGTCCTTGTACTCGCTTGCGTAGGGATTGGGATCTTCTTTCTGGTTGAGATTGCCGAGAGTGTGGTTCACCTCTCGGTGCTTGCTTTCATCTGCACGGACTAGTATTACGTCAGATGTTGTCATAGAAATAGATTGCGAAGAGGAAGCTTACTGTATAGCAGAAGATCTCGCATCGTGCGGTGACCTTCAGGCATCTTCCAGTAGTCGACCGCGATGTCGGGAGCTTCCAGTTTCTCCCATTTGGGCAGACGCCCTGCGTCAAGGTCTTCGATCTGACGTGTGTACGTATAAACAGCTTCCTCTTCGAGATAGCCAACAAAGCGATGGACAAAGCGTGGGCTGATGAGATATGCAAAGAACAGCGCATTGCACCATACTCCCTGGGCGCCCAGCACCATCAGGCGCATGAACGGACCAGGCTTGCTCATCTTCATAAAAGTGAGCAAGTGCATTCGTTCGTTGTAGCTTTCTTCCAGCAGTGTCTCGATCCTGTCTCCCAGTCAGTATTACTACAGATCGTAAGTAAGCATTTTGCCTACCATCCGTTGTCTCGCTTCATGCGTCTCATGGAGTTGAGATGCCTGATCATGCCTGCAACCATTCCGGGTACGCCCGCCACACTTTCAAGAAATACATTCCTGATCATGTACTTCTCCTCTGTCATAGCACCTGTCTTGTGCTTATAACCTGTAGCCACATCTAGACCCCATCGCAGTATCTTAGTAGCTACAAGAGCAGCCTTGTCCGAAGTCGTCTGAGTTTCCCGATGAGCAACGGCGACTGAATTCATTTGCTCCTCGTTGAAATCTAGCGGCGGTGTCAGCAAATGTGGGTCAACAGCAACGGTACTGGCTTACCTGGGTGAGGCCATGCCGCTGGCGTCCTTCTGACCAAATCTGTTTCCTTCTTTTCAAAGAACTTCTGGATTTTCGGGCTTTCTGAGGAGGAAAAGTGGCGTTGACTAGCCGGGGCAAGCTGAATATGCTGGGCGACCACGAACGTAGGCCGTATTGAGCATGTGTTGAAAGACTTGAAGACTTGGGCTGTGACACGCCCAGAGGCGACTGTGCCTCGTGTGGCCAATCTGGTAGAGATCATTGGTGATTGTGTTATAGGTGTGTTGTGTCGATGGTAGGTGGCGTATCTGTAGTAGTGATTGCTAATGGTGAGCTGAGCTTCCAACTGAGGCACGTAAGAGTACTTTATATGATTAAGGGATTAGTGGCAGCGACACCAAACGTGAAATCCCGTGTCTAAAAAAAAGCGACTGGTCACAGACTACCTCATTTCTAGCTGCTGTAGTCGATACAGTCATCAAAGGGTGAAGCAGGAAGCGCAGGGCTGAACAGCCACTAACTGTACGGCATCATCGGCATCGCGATGCGCCTCGACAATACCGACCAATGAGATCGATTGCTTAGAGTCAAGTAGGACGTGTACGGTCGCGTGCAGAAGCAAGATCTTGTGCGTGGTGGCTGTGAAAGGGTCACCACGAAAACGGGCCGGGTTAGCGCAACCTCAGCTGCGAACGGTCAAGGTATCGAAACATGCATGGGTACCCGAAAACTTGTATGAGCAACTACAGAAGGCACAGATGCATGCTCGATGTGCGAAGATGCCCTTTGAGATCGAAATTTGACCTTGGGCTGGAGAAAATTCGGATTGTGTTTGATCGAGGCCTCCGATGGATTTTCGCACGGGGAATCGGTCGCCGGTGCTTTCGCTGTTTCGTCGTCTCGGGTGTCTCCACAACTAGGGCTGAAGCGACTTTCGGCCTTCAACGTTGCAGCTCGACCACCGAACTTTGCGTCTGCTCAGAACCTAATGCGGATACGTTCCAGACCCTGCATACTTATAAACACGCGTCCAACACTTCTCTCTGGGAACAAAGCGAACGTGGTATAAGAGCGCGCAGAGTACCGTGCTCGTCAATTTTCACACGGCCGCACTCTCAGATCACCCAGAATCCCGAGAACGGCCGGAGGACACGAGGAGAGCAAGTTAAGACATCATCTATCAACAGAACAGTGACAGGGTGTTGTCGAGCGATATTTGCTGCAAGATAATCGAGGTCTATTGCTGCCATGCTTCTATATCCTGTGGCAAGCCGTCGCCTCACTGCACGCTGAAGCCACTCTCGCTACTTTTCGACGAGATGTCATTGTGCTCCACGCCAGAAACAGACGCTGCCGATGGGCCCGTGTTAAGGTGCTGAATAAACTCCTTCAGTTGGTCATTACTACCTTGGGCCTCGCCTTGTACCTCCGTAAGATCAGCGTTGATGGCATGCGAGGATGTGGGATATTGTCACTCACGGTTCCATCTGAAGCATTCGTTACAAAGCCAGTAACGCCGATGCTCTTAGCCTGCTTTTGGGTGTAGGATCTGGCAACGTTGTGAGCTACACGACAACTATACAAAATCATAGCGTACCTGAAATTGACACCTAATTGCATTGTCGGTTCAGCTAATGAGATATGCACGGCAAGGAGGTTTGAACGTACCCTGCACCTTACCATCGACTTTGAATGAAATCTGCGATATCAGCTTTGCTATGGTTCATTGGATGAGCCATGATGACGTACTCGCTTATCAGACATGTTGGCAGCAGCGGCAAAGAAACTTTTCATTCAGTGCTCCAAGTGACGACAAATGAACTTTGGAAGCCTGATGCTGATTGTAGTTCGTAGTGACTATCTTTTGTGCCTCTTTGGGAGACATCTCCAGCGCGCAACGTCATGGTGAGAGGGCGCGTCCCCGGTAATTGGCCAGCAGGGGTGCACCTGCCACCCGAAATGCGGGGCTCTTTCGAAGTCAAGGGAGGCTACGATAGGTATCTACACCACTTAAAAAATGTTGTGGCTAAATTTTCAGTAGTTCGCACGCAGATTCTAATGGCTCCCACTGCTCGTTCACCTGCCACTGCTGTCGGTGGTCAGGTGCGGTGATGCTTGAGCTCCTACGCTAGTGTTACAAAACTACGCGCAGGGCTCGCGTCGCTAGGTAATCAAACACCCCTTTCGACACACATGGCAACTCCCGTGATTCACCCATGAGCCTTTACAAGCACCGGCCGAACTGCTCTTTTGCGGCTCCACAGCGCATGTCTACACAAAAACAACCTCGCACTTGACTTCGCGTCTACACACAACGTCCACTACTAGCATCCATCGACCCCTCTATCGTCCCATCATGGATTCGATGCCCACGCCCCCACCAGAGCGCGGCTCTTCGCCTGAGCTATGGGCCACCCCAGGCCTCGCACTGAACGCAGTACCCAAGCTGGACCGCTCTGTATCTACGGCTTCAAGCGTGTCGTCTCGATCCGTTGGTTCGAGACTTTCAGAGAGTGGTTTACCAGGCAAGAGGCGAGGATACATGAGGCCGGAAGGGACACAATTTTCGGACTCTGCAAAGAACCGAGAAAGTGTCATGAACTTAGGAACGATCGCACACCTGCAGTACTATTTTGCTCGAACGGGGCTGCTTGATGCGGCCACAGGACGAGTCGCAAAGATAAGGAAATCGGGCTCGAGAAGCCCTGGTGGTATGGAGCCAGGAGATGACGTGGCCATCTTGTCGCCAGTGTCGCCATCTCTGGCGGCCTACGACTTTGGAGACAGTCTTGTCGAATCGCCGCGCGACGAGACAGCCTCCATGGAATGGGAAAGCAGCGAGCCCATGATGCTGCCGCCCACCGTTAGCACTTACAAGCAAAACCCTGTTTACGTGTCGCCACCCCCGGATATGACTGTTTTGCGTCGGGAGCTTCGCGAAGCGCTGGATGAAGCCAACAAACACTTGCAAGAGCTCGAGAAGGGATTCGCCAGAGATGACCCTTCCCTAAGCGGCGGTTCTGGACCTCGATCGGCTGATGCAGCAGGATGGTGCGAGATTCAAGGACTCAACCTGTTGGACGTCGCAACTCTTGCAATCAGAGCCGCCAAGAACTATTACACCGCACACGAAGAGCCACAACGGCTGTATGCTATCAAGGCGGAGCGCGAGATCCGTAAAGAGCTTTACAAAGTGTTGGAGGTATTGAAACGTCTGGCTATACGCAACTTCGCCAATGGTGTGCAGCCATACGAAGTCACGCAAATCAAACAGTGGATAGATGGCATCAACGATTTGCTAGATATCGAAGAAGAGAAAGAGAGCCTAGAGCATGCTGAGCGGGAGAGCTGGGCCTGGCGCGAGGGCGACTGGTCGGGACGGGAGCGCGAAAGGGAGCTTCTGTTCCTGAACTCTTTCGACGGCAACCCAAACCCTCTGCCTGACTGGACTGAACCCACCGAAAGCCAACCTCAAACACCATTTCTTCTGGCCCTACAGAACGGTCTTCGACTTGTGTACCTACACAACAGCCTTGTCAGAAAATCACGTCGCCACTTCGAAGAAATCAAACAATACCACACCGACACAGCGAAACCATATCGATGTACGGACAACCTGCGTTACTGGGTCAAGGCCGCAGAGCTACGCTGGGACATCAAGCTAGACGTCGATGTGCTCGGTATCGTTCAAGGTAACGACTTCGCCGTGTGGCAGCAGTTCGACGCTGCTGTCTTGCAGTGGTGTCAAGGCGTTCGCGAGGAGATTACCTCAGAATGGCTGAAGCAGAAGAACCAACCACGCGCACCGACACTGCATATTCGCAACCCAAGTATTGAGGCCTCCGTCTAACAAACGAGACCGCCCTCTACGTTGCGACTGTTGGATTTCTTTACGGACGTTTTGTTTTCACATATTATTCGCTGTCTATGTTCCCACATATGAGTACCTAATTCGTACACAGCCCGCAGCCTTCAAGCATTAGTCTACACTCAGAGGCATCATTCAGTCAGGGACTGGATGGTCTTGGAGGGAAGACGACTGTACGGGCGACACATTTACCTATTTTCCCCTCCGCCAGGAGTCAGATACCCCATTTTCAGCAGCACTAGCATATCTGCAGTAGCGTAGCATTTTCATAGCCAAGAGAGGTGCGAATTTCCACTTGATCATTGCCAATATTTGCCTATCACGAACGTGTCCTATTGTTCCCCGGAAGCTACCGAGGCCCGAGAGGGAAATGAGGCTGCCCATCGATACGGGACACACGGACGCAGTTGGTGGCGTTTGAGATTGAACTTCTGGAAACAGGGGTCAAGCTAGTGAGGAATGCGGGTCGCCGGGGCCGAGTGTCAGGATTGCGGACAAACCGTTCTGAATGAAACCGCAGTTCCCGCAGAGGCAAACGGGCCTCTGGCGAGCAATGGAGGGGGCTGGCGAGTGCATCCACACGCAAATCTTTGTTCACCACGTTGTTGTACCATCCGCTCAAGGCTAGCTTCCTGCATGTGTTGTTTGTTGACAGCGGCGACCGACGACCGATAGGCGAACGCGAACGCGCGACTCCCCCGACTCAAGTCAGGCAGGCACCCTGCACTCCCGCACAGTCGCTGCTGCTCCCTTCCCTCCCACTTCCATGACGCACCGCAGCTTTCAGGGCTCAGCAGCAGATAATGACTCCATGAGCAACCTGCGTGCGCCGCAGCCGGTCGACAGCCCCCCGCAAAGTGAGGCGGCATCGACATCGACATCGACACCGCCCACCCATCCTGTGCCAGCGAGCAGCACCGCATCGTCTCCACCGCGCACCCAACTCCGGCGCACTGCCTCGAACAGCAGTAGCATCCTGGAGAGCACCACCAAGCTCGCCCGCAACGTGTCTCCTGGCCTGCTGGCGCGCATGAAGTTCCTGAACCAGCCCACTAGCGACGCTGCCGGCAAAAACACGCCTGCCGTGACGTCGATTGGCCGCATTGCTGAGGAGAAGATCAAGCAGCTCGACGACTTCCACTCTACCAAGCGCACCTTCAGCATTGAGCGCCGCGGCACCGCCTGGAGCAGCGGCACCGGCAGCCAGTTCGGCACGCCGCTGATTCCCCAGCTGACGGGCGAGAGCGTCCCAGCGCTGGTCATGGAGCGCGACCTTGAGAGCGACATCAGCAGCGTCGTCAGCACCAGCGACCGCGTCCTGCCCTCCGAGTCCGAAGCCGAGTCCGACGATGTCCTCGACATGCAGAAATACCGTCTGCCTGACATCACCAAGACCAAAAGCCTGAGCCAGGCCATCGCCGACTCTGACACCACTCCCGTCGCCGATGTGGAACGCCCGCCCACGCCACCGCCCAAGGATACCCCGCCTCTGCGGATTGAGGATGAGGTTTCAGTCCTCGACACCAACAATATCACGGACGTGGCGTCCTACTTTACACACCGCCACCTCCACCGCACCAACTCCATCTACACCCTGTCCAAGGCAAGCTTTACCAACCAGATCCAGCAATTGACATCAATGAAACTGCCACCCACTACGATTGCGTCAGAAATCACTGCGCTCCCCTCCTCCACACTCGCCGGTCGCGCACTGCACAGCTCAGCGAACGACATTCGACTATGGATGGCCAAGGCTACGGAGGTATTGAACGGCCTCGACGCCGACGACGATGTAGAGTGGGCTGCCGCCGCGGGAAGAGAAGGCCTGGCTGATGTCGACGCTGCCATCACCAAGTTCGAGGGCCTCATCACTGTCTACATCACCGCCATCGAAGACTTGCAGTCGCGGTCAGACATCGCGGCGCTGCCGTTGAAGGATCAGACCACCCTCGTCACCCAGATGGAAGAGATCGTGGGCGATTGGAGTGAAATCAAACGCACCCTCAAAGGAATCAAGAACCAGGTCGAAATCGCCATGGAATGGGAAGAGCTGTGGAACTCTGTCCTGGGCGAGATCGGCGCTGAGGTAGAAACCCTCAGCCGGCTGGTATTCGAGATGGAAGAGCGTAGACATCGTGTCATATCTGACTCCGTCGCCGAATCTGCTGAAAAGTTCGACATCGCTGACCTTGAAACCATCGTAGAGGAGACTCCACGCCAGAACAAGTTGCACAACAACCGGTTTAGTATGCCACCTACGCTCACTGTTCTGTCACCAATCTCTCCCATCCCCCAAATCGAGCAGGAAAGCTCCCGCCTCCTTGAAATTTTCGCCAAGTTGCAGCCTCTACGTGCATCGCTTGACTTCCTCCCAATGCGGGTAGCTTCGTTCGAAATGCGAGCAAGCAACTTGTTTCCTTCTGCGTGCGATGAACTGATGCGCAGAAAGGAACAACTTGAGAAGCAGGAGAAGAATCTGGAGGCTGAAGCTGATGCTCTGAGGGAAGAGCTTGGCGAAGACAAGTGGGTGCACAGCTTCAGACAGGCTGGCAGCAAGGCTGTAGCTATGTATGACTCGTGCATGAAGAGCATCGAAAGGTTGCAACATGCTATCCACGAGGGTGATGATGAGAAGCTTGGCTCACGCATCTCCACATACAAAGACAAGAGAGATCACTACCCACCTTCGATGAAAAGAGTGCTCGAATTGATCGACATCGAGATGAAGCACAGGTCCACTGTAAACGGCGAGATTCTACGAATCCAGCAGGATGTTCGACAGAAGATGTCCGACTTGACCCTGCAGATCCAGCAGATGGACGTCATCCTCGACGAGGTGCCTGCATCCCGCAAATTGCGAGACTCTGTCTCCACGATCATGTCGATGCGCACCGAAGGGTCATCCACTTTGGAGACCCCTAGCAGCTCGCCGGCATCCAGCGTAATCATCAGCCGTAAAGGCAGCGAGTATGGCACCGTGACTCCTGCGGGCCGAAAGTCGCGTCAGTCCAGCACTTCTACAACGAAATCGTCTATTCCACCGAGCCGCCGGTTCTCGAGCCTGCCTGCTGTCCCGGGAAGCGTAAGTCGCAAGCCGTTGCCGTCTACGTACTTGGAGCCAACCATAGCTCGAACGATGGCCAGCACCCCGACTCGCTCATCCCAGTCATCGACCCCTGCAACAGAGCGACCTGCAAACAAGCCGCGATGGAATTCGAGCACCATTATAAACGATACGGTCGTTGGTCATTACCACAAGCCAGCCGCGGCAACGCCCCTCAGGAGCGCGTCAGGACAGTCATCGATCCCTGTCCGAAGTGCTATAGGTCGCTCCTCGAGGCTCTCGCCTGCACCGCCCACTCACTCGGCCACTGCAACACCCATGAAATCGTCCATGCGGCGTCCGGTAGCAAGCACAATGCAAGGCCCCGCCACGCCTCTCAAGAGCCCGACTTTTGCGCTTTCATCGCCTTCTGCTAGCACACCAGGCTCTTCCCGCCGTGTGATGATTGCAGATGATAATCACAACATCTCTGCTGAGGAGAGTCCCATTACTCGCCGTACTGCTCGTTCGGCTAGTGCGATGAACAGTCGCCGCACTAGCCTGTTGCCTACACCAAAATCATGCACTACTTCGACCAACCAACTCTCTACACCTGCTCCGGCGTCTGCTCGTACCACCAGCAGACTTGGAAACACCGAAGAGAGCGGAAACAACAGGGCTGGTGAGGGCCGATCCAGCCGTGTTGGTGGTCGACAATCGAGTCTTGGTGTTACCGGCCGCCAGTCGAGCCTCGGCGCCAGTGCCACCAGTGGACGACAATCTAGTGCAGGAGACAGGCCAGTTTGGAGATAGGCTCTCACAAAGCGTCCGTATCTCCTCGAGACCTAAAGCCTTGGTCTGCAATTGGCTTCTTCGCACTCCTTTTCTTACTTCATATGGTGGACCCTGGCTGGTCCATGTCTTTTTTCATGCTTCTGCGCCATTACCTAGCGTTCTACGACGCGAGAGCAGTTTGTCACATGGTACATGGATTGCATGTACCGGCGTTCATGGCGGATGGGAGGACGTATCCTATACCCTGGTGTTTGATGCTTGGTTTGCAGCATTTGTTTTCGAATACAGCACGCATTTGTACATCAAGGACCGCATCCTACAGTCCCAAACACACACGCACTTGTACACCACGCTCCCCATAGAGAGCCCCACTTTCCAACATAACATTGCAGAGGAAGAACCTGATGGTACATTTGAGCGTCGCTCAACGTGCTGTAAAGATAGAGATACCATAGTAATCGACTAGTCAATTACAATCCCCTAGCTAACCCACCACACCTCTTACAATCGCTGCATGGTCCTCCGCTTCGTCCCCTCCCCACTGCACTTCCACGCATGCTCTCGCATCCTGTACGCGCCCTCCATGTTTTGCTGCATCTGCATATTTGTCTCAAACACGCTCCTATCATGGTGCTTGTCGCATACCCCAAGGTGGTAGTACGGATCACTCGGTTTCAGCACTTTGCCCACCGGCCGGCCCACCATGCAGCGCTTTGTACCTGGCGAGTCGGCGGGTGGAGAGGGTGGAGGGGAGGGCGCGGGTAGGTAGGCGGATAGAAAGGCTGGTGCGTTTACAGCAGTCCTGCCGGGACCCGCCGTGAACGTATGCTGGCCATTGGAGGTGACGCCTTGCTTGTGAGACCAGTTTCCGCCCTGTTCCTGGGGCCGCCGACCGTACTGCGTGGCGTGCAGCTCGTGTTCTATATCGAAAAGGGCGTGGATTGTGTTGACCGCATGGTGTTGTGCAGTGCTCAGTTGGGAGATACAGTCTTCCCACAAGCGGGTCAGCTGCGTGATGTGTGCTAGCTCGTCTTGTGGTTCTATTTGGAGAAGTGGATCGTTGTACTGCCAGGAGGGTGCGGGTCGATTGTGGCAGGCGGGCGTGACGTCTAGTTCTCCAACGCCGTTTGGGTGAGTGAGATATGATTGTTCTCCATATAAGTGGCTTATAAGGGCCGCTTGGGAAAACTGGGGGTGAGTGATGTATGGCTGTTGCGTGTCAGTTTTTGGCGACTTTAGGGCTGTCGTCTCAAGTGTTTCAATCGCATCCATAATTTGTGATGATATGGCATGCTGTCGTTCTAGACACAGAGCAAGGGCCTGTGTGTGGTCTCGTGGGATGACGGTGAGGTCAAAGATGTTCATGTTGCATTGGTCAGATCTAGTTGTGGATAAGTAATTTTAAACCTTGAGACCTGTGAAGATCTTCATTGGGTCCATATATACTCTTGGAAGCTATTGTCTTGCCAGCAGCAGGACAGCACATCCTACAGAACACGTACACACTTGTGGGAGGTGTGTGCGAGCACGTCAGACACAGCTGGGCTCTTTCTTGAAGGGGGTTTCCTGCCATATCTAGGGCAGTATACTTGATCCCATCAATGTGTCTGCTGTGATGCACGTCTCGAATTTGACGATACAGTACAGCGCCTGATTCAAGCGGTGTTATGGAGCAAAGTCATGTCAAGTAATATCCTATCTTAATAATCCATGATGTGATATGAGACACAGTGAAGTACGTTAATATCTAGAACCTACGCCCCTGAAGTGGTGATGATACAAGCTTAGAAATCTTAGTCGTGGCGCAGTGTTGCAGCTGCGTTGTGTTCCGCTGTCTGTTGTACAAGAAGTAAGACTGAGACATCTGAATTGAACTCCGTCTAGTGGTCTAGTTTCTCACAAACGGTTTCGCACGTATCATGGTTGGTCTCTTGCTTGGCTCTAATATGTCTGGCCAACACACGTCGTTGAAGATGTGGCGAGAATAACTTGCGTGATTCGCAGGAGCTGCTTCAGGGAGTGGACGAACAAACAAATGAATGGACAAGCAGGCAAGATTGACCAGGACCAAACATTCAGTAATGAAGATCGTGAAGAGCAAAGTCGAGCTAGGGTTAGTTTCATGAAGTTGTACGTGCGATAACTTCGGAAAGCGATGATTAGATCACGTCAAAGGGTGTGAAGCAGAAGCGAGCATTGTTTCTTAGCCATGTGAACCACGTGATTAGCCTCTTGGAGCACGGCTTCTGATTAAACTTAATCAGTATGTTTTCAAACATTAACCCTGGAGATTCTTACCACAGATGCAGCCGTACTTTGATAGAAGTAAAAGTATTGTATTCCTCAAGGGCATTGTCAACCTACAAGAGGATCACTCGCTGCTCTTGACTACCTCCAATTCTGGGCTTTTCTCCACCTGGGCGTACCTGGTCCTAAACACAAACACCTGCTCGAGATGATGTACGAAATGATATGTGGAATGGATTATCGTATTTATGTGTATAACAAATAGGCTATTCTGTAATACACAGTCTTTATACCCCTGAGTCGTCTTGCTCAATGCGGAATTTCTCTGAGTTGAAGTCGTCCCAAGCTCTGCACGTTGACTCAAGGTCTGCTGTGTTGACCAAGGCAGCGATCTCACTCTCGCGCTCAACGAATTGGAGAGCCAGACCTTCAGCCACATGCCAGCCAATGTGACAATGCATCTAAAAAAAAGTTTAGTCTTGATCCCAAATGATAGACGGGCGACTTACAAGCCATGTGCCCGGATTGTCAGTATAAAAAGCAATTACTAGGTAGCCACTCGCAGGTAGAGTAGCGACGTCACGGCGAGGTGGATTATTGAGGTTCAACTTCACGCTCGAATCGAACGTCGCACTAGCTGACTGAGCCAGAATGTAGAAATCATGGCCATGCAAGTGGATTGGGTGCGGAACTGGAAGTTTCGTGTCGATGACCCAGTAAACCCACTTGTTCGCCTCGGGCAGCAGGTAAACGTTTTCGGCGTTTTCCCAGGTTGCGTTCCCCTCGGCGATCTGCAGGAGCGAAGGGTTATCCCAGATGACGTGCATGCTGTTGAGGCCAATGTCCCATTTGAACATGTTATCCGCGCCCTTGGCCACGCTGACCGCAAGCTCGGGATCTTGGAGCTCAGGAACGGTGACTGAATGCTTGAGGTGGGGCTTGAGAAGAGAGTAGTCTACATCAACACAATCGTCGATAGAGTTTGCTTCCCATGCAGTGGTCGTTGGATTGCCGCTTGATGCGCCGCTGTATCGCACAATGCCGCGGATATCGTTGCTGTTGGCGTTGTTAGAGCAGGCCGCCTGCGGAATAGCACGGAACCAGTAGTTCGAGGCTTTCTGGTTTGCTTCGATAATCACATCGTAGCGCTGACCCATAGTGAAATCCAGAACGTCAATCTCGAAAGGCTCAACAGGCACAAAATCCATGGCAATGACTGTCATCTTGTGTCCGTCGAGGGAGAGCTTAAAGTAGGAGTCAACCGCCGAGTTGACAAATCGCATCCTATACTTCTTGCCAGCTTCGAAAGTTACTTCGTAACGCTCGCCTCCAGTGCCATTGTAAGTTCCCTTGCCGTTGATGAGAGCAGTATCCATCTGAGGCGGGCCAACTTCTTGGGCGTAGCCGTAAAGAGCGTCGACAGTTGCGTGGCTCCAATCCGTGATCACGATGGGCTCGAGATCAACGTCGTAGTTGGCAGTGGCTGGTCCATGAATAACAATGGCACCAAACACACCGGCCCAAGCTTGAAGTGCGTAATGAGAATGATACCAGCTAGTGCCATATTGGGTCGCACGTAGGGTGTAGGTGTGTGTAGTTCCAGGCTAGATTGGGTCACTGAGAAGTCTGTGAAGGGTTACTGGCACACTTACAGCATCAGGACATTGTATAATGGAGGGAACACCGTCCTCCTGGACTGTGTAGTTCTGACGAAATCCATGCCAGTGGATCGTTGTGCCATTGTTCTGAAGGCTGTTTGTCACATGTACCTTGATAGTATCGCCCTGGATATCATTAGATAGGACCGAATCCTTCAAGCGAAATCACTCACCCAATTGGCCTCGATGGTAGGTCCTGGAATGGAGTTATTAACACCAAGGGCGATACGCCCAAAGCCATCTGGTGCAATAGTCATGTTGGTGATGCCGAGCCAGTACTGAAACGAGGTCAGCATCGTAGAATGTTGGCATTGAAAATACTCACCTCTCGCGTGGCGCCGGTATTGGGAACATAGTTGTACCAATCAGTGTCGATGCTGTCAGCGCACCACTGACTCCTATCGTCTGCAGTATTGCCTTCGCAAACAGAGGATGGTGGTGCGGTAGTATTTTGGGTAGCCGGTGAGAACGTGCCTCCTGCCTGCGGTGCTGGTATGGCATTCGCGACCACCGCAAGGCAAGCAAACGAGGAGATAGATCTCATGGTCAGTTCTCAATTAAGGGCAGAGGAAGTGGCGGACTTGATGTCTCGAACAGAGCGAATGTGAAAAGTGAGTAGTGTCGGGCGTCAAATCACCTCATATAACTGCTCAAGATCTATGCTCAAGAGCAGACTCATGATGCAGCCGTCACAACCTGACCTCCACTGCGGTCGATTTCGCCCTAAAGAGCACGATTACTCAACTAACGATCCTACGGTGGACATCAAGCAGCCAATAGCGCGATGTACCATCCGTGTAGCCGCATCATAGAAGCTCGATCTCAGAAGGCTCTTCTCGAAGGAATGATAACGCAGGGAAACCCGACATCTGCGGCGCTTGTTGGGCAGACACAACTACTCTCACCAGTACCCCTGCTGAAGAAAGGTACCCGTGCTGATCTTGACACGGCTTGGTCATTCGTAAGCTGGACGCAAGCTTTGACTGGCTGCATTAGTTATCCGTATCTTTGCTACGAGCGCGCTCTGCGGGTAGCCAGTGGCGGTAGTGTACATTGAGTCCATTTTTTCAGGCAGCGCGAGTCCGAGCGCAGCAGCTGCACTAAAGAAAGAGTCAAGATGCACATGAACACGCCTGAATGCGAGTAGTGCAAACCACAGATCCGCTTCTATCTGTCATCTCCACAGGAAGACCACGCGATCGTCAAAGCACGAGCATTCTACTAGTTCCGCCGACTAGAGATGCCGGCCGCGTGTTATGCATAATTTTCGCCTTCCTCGTCGTCCTCGAAAAGCTTTGTTTTCGCTTTGGTGATGGCCAAGTCTATCATCATGACGGCGGGTACAATTCGCGAGACAGGTGTACGAATCGTCCTAGAATTGTTCATCTCAAAGGGACTGTACCTGCAGAAGCAGCAACGGAGACCACCACCATCAGGGGTTGGCCTGGGGCGGCGTATGACAGCCGCGGTGGCGGACGTTCCGAGAGGTTGAGGAACAATCTCCCGAAATGAGTAGAATCTGGAGTGAGTATCGAATTTCGAGACTCGCATTATCGTGTAATGGAGGTGCGGTAGTAGTTCCCTCGCGTATCTCGATCCACTGAATCTGACGCTAGGGTTAATACCGGCAGCTGTTTATTTTAACGGCCACTAGTGCCTATTGCGGTTGGTCTGAATGAGGCTCAAGCATTGTACGAAGTATCTCGTTTCTTTTGGCTGATCGATTTACATGCTACCCTAGCTAGCTCTTCTGTTCGCGCTAGAATTTCTGCAGAATACATCTAACATCTAACTTTGATAGCCCAAGGTATGAGAGTAGTAAGCACTACATATCTGCGAAATAAATTTAGAGAAAGTGCTGTAGGTGTTGTAGCTAACTAAAGGATCCATTGCACCCAAGAACGATCGCTCAAAAGAAATAAGGTTCTTTGTACAACACGTGTCATGAATTCCACTTGTCTTCGGACAAAAGATACAGAGTAGTGCCTTTAAACTTACAGTAAAGGTGGGTTACAATTACGCCGCACGTGCCGCTCGCGAAGCATAATCACTTATTCAGCAGACAGTCTTGCTTCGGTAACACAAGATGTGAACTCTGCAGTCTTTCCAATCACTGAGGACTGCGAAAGCTTGCAAGAATTGGCTGTGGAGGCTTCCGGGAAATGAGGTCTGGGATCTGTGATCCACTTCAGATTGAGCATCATGCGAGGTCGGCTAAGACATATCGGAGACAACCTTAGAGGCTCGGCAGATGCTCTCCGAGACGTCACTGGGATGCCAATACGTTCTTACCGTATCCGAGCTGCCATGTGGAGTAGCAAAAGGCTCTGACGTAGAAGCACTGACCGGTGAGGCGATCGCCACCATCAGTCGGAAGTCTTAACCGAACTAATGCAGGAACGAGATCCCTGCAGTGCTTCTACTTTTGACTTCTTGTACAATCGCCTCTCCTGTACCTGGACAACGATCCACACTGGGCCCGGTGTCGCATCTAACGGGAGTGTCATGATGTATGCGGGTCTAATCTATCGATTTATTCCTGGCTGTTGCAGGAACCACATCGGAGATTCGTAAGCCTGGACTCCCCAAAGAAGAGTTTGGACGAAAGTCGATTTTGGGTGAGATATCAACAGTCAGCAGGTCTTGAGAATTGACCATATACACCACGCTTCTGCTATACATCTAGGTCTCACCATCACTTCTGAACAGACTTCTCGATCCATTTGTCACGTTCGATATCATGCTCTTCCAATTGTCTTCGGTCGTAACTTTGTTGGCCTGTGCCCAGGGCGTTGCGTCTGCAGCAAGCAACTTCAGCTTATATGCGTACGGTGCCAACCTACCAACCGGCATGAAGCTGTTTCATGCAGACGGTAAGATCACCCCCATCCGAAGTTCTACAATGATTGACGTTGGCAGGTCAAGCATATCTCGGACACCAAGCACCGTCCTTCGAGGCTGTGAACGTAACGCGTAGGTGAAGAGCTACATCTAGCGAGCAAAGATTAACAACATCAGTTGCTCTTACGGAGGACCTCAGATTTGTGGCATCGCCAGAGGGCGATGTGTTGTGGCCGAAACTGCCGTCCATGTACATCGGTGCCGATGCTGATGACCTGAAGACCGTCGGCTTTGCCTCAGAGGATGACATGCCCGAAGGCATGATAATCAAAGGCTTCGGGCTGTTTGGTGGGTGGGCGTACAACAACCAGAACGCTGGCGCAATCGAAATGAATTTTGTCGCAACGCCGGCAAACGAAACAGGTTTGTACAAGTGAGTCGTCGAGTGGAAGGAAGCTATGTTTCCTCGCTGACAGCCACAGGATCATGTGGAATGCCGCAAGCACCAAGGTCTCTCGTGATCACGTACCGATATCGCTCAGAACGGCGGCGCCTGCTGTTCCCGAGAACTAATCTTTGATATGAAGCCAATTCATGTGTGACAGGGTGCGAGGGGGTGTTCAGTCGTTCGTCTGTAATCTATTCACAACTTGTCGTAGCCACACACCTGCTCATCATTCGGGAGAAAAAATCCCAAATTCATCAAGATTTCCGGGCCATTACCATTGATTAGATATTGGCTACAAACCCGCTCGTTGGCACATGTGCACTGATTGTGGCAAAACTATTGTTCGAGGCTCTTCACAGCTGATGTAGTGCTCAGCTCGCCATGCGGACTGGAGGGTGAGGGGAGACATTTGTGTGCTCGTTTGGTGTTCTGATATGCTCTGTTGAATAAGAGACTGCGGTGTCATGTTCTTCTTCGGCTGGACGAGGGAGCTTGACATCAATCAGATGGTCTGTGCTCACCTCCGCCTTCGCCGAACATTTCCCAAGGTTGAGCTCCCCTCCAAGGCTTCACTCCACACACGTGCTTTCAAATTCACCGCGCATACACTCGCGCTCGTCGCACAGATCGTGGCGCTTCGTCTCATTCCCTTCGCTTACACAGCCTATCATGTCAGACACAAAAAGGCGCAGAACGGGCGACGAAGATATCAGCGAGTTACGACGAAATGCGCGTCAAACATATCTTGCCCAACGTGAGGCGCAACAACTTGCTCTGCTGCGGCGCCAAGTCGCAGAAGAGGCCGACGAAGAAGAGAGGCTAGGTTCCAAGCTTACAGAAGCCGAGAGGAAGGACTTTGCGAGAAACCGAGAGACATTGCGACTCGCCGAAGCACGAAACGCTATCGACGAACACCTCGACGGATACCTCTTACCAGACGCTGATGGGAGCCGAAATAACACTCTCACAAAACGGCACAATGAGCGGGAGAAGGGGTACGACAAGAGCGAGGTGCAGCTGTGGGAGGAGGAGCAGATGAATAAGATCAAAAGCCAGGTCAAGAAGGCTGAACGGGTTTCTGCCGATGACTACGAATTCGTCTTCTCAGATGAGATGGCTATAAATTTCCAGAGCGATGGAATGCCGGATCCAGACAAGGCCCTGCTGGAGCGACAGTTGAAGGAAGCCGAGCAGAAGGTCAAGACCATGGAGGACGTTCGAAAAAGTCTGCCCATATATGTATATCGAAGTGAGCTGTTAGCGGCATGCGAAACGCACCCCGTCCTTATCATCGTGGCCGAGACCGGTTCTGGAAAGACAACACAAGTGCCACAATACCTCCACGAGTCTGGCTTCACAAAGAACGGCAAGGTCGGCTGCACACAACCACGTCGAGTCGCTGCCATGTCCGTAGCCAAACGTGTGAGCGAAGAGATGGGTGTGAGGTTAGGTCGAGAGTGTGGTTACTCGGTGCGTTTTGACAGCAAGATCACGCCCGAGGTGACAAAGGTTGAATACCTCACAGACGGTCTGATGCTGAAGCAACTAATGTCAGACCCATTGCTATCAGAATATTCGGCGGTCGTTCTCGACGAAGCGCACGAACGTTCACTGGCGACAGATTTGCTGATGAGTCTGCTGAAAGAGCTTGTGGCTGTGCGACCAGAGTTCAGGCTTCTGGTCACCAGTGCTACCCTAAACGCCACAAAGTTCTCAGATTACTTCGGCGGTGCGCCGTTGTTCAATATTCCCGGTCGAACACATCCCATCGAGCGTTTGTATTCGAGTTCGCCAGAAGCTAACTACCTGAATGCTGCCGTCACGACAGTCTTCCAAATACACCTCTCACAAGGGCCTGGAGATATTTTGGTATTCTTTACGGGTTCAGAAGAGATCGAAAGCGCTGCCGAGTACATAACAGAGACATCACGGAAACTTGGATCGAAGGCAGGCCCTATCATCGTCGCTCCTGTATATGGTGCGCTACCAGCAGAGGACCAACAGAAGATTTTCGCACCAACACCCCCTGGTCACCGTAAGATCGTTCTCAGTACCAATATCGCAGAGACTAGTTTGACCATTGATGGTATCCGGTACTGTATCGATTGTGGCCTTGAAAAACAGTCGGTGTACGACCACAAGCGCTCCATGAACACATTGGTGGTCGTACCGTGCTCGCGAGCAAGTGCTGAACAGAGAGCTGGTCGTGCCGGACGTACAGGACCTGGAATGTGCTTCAGGCTCTATACAAAGTACGCCTTCTACAACGAATTGCAGATGGAGACCGAGCCTGAGATCCTACGTTGTGACCTTGACGGTCCAATGCTTACCTTGAAGACAATGGGCATAAACGATCTTCTGAACTTCGACTTCATCGATCCGCCCTCGACTACCGCAATTGCCGCATCTCTCGAGCACCTCTACGCGCTTGGCTACATCGACTCGATGGGCAAAGTGACCAAGCTCGGCCGACGCGCCAGCGAACTGCCCCTGGACCCCAAGCTAGGCAAAGCGCTCCTCGCTGCGGACAAATACGGCTGTGTGGAGGAGATGGTCACGCTCGTCTCCATGGTCAGCGAAGCAGGAACGCTCTTCTTCGCACCCAAGGACAAAAAAGTAGCCGCCGACCTTGCCAAGCAGCGCTTCAGCGAAGACGCCGCAGGAGGCGACCTCATCGCGTTCCTGAAGATCTGGAACGAGTTTACAGAGAACGAGTTCAGCCAGGCATGGTGCAAGGAAAACTTCATCGACTACCGCGCGCTGAACCGTGTCCGCAATGTGCGCGAGCAGCTGCAGCGGCTGTGCGATAAAGTCGAGCTGCCGCACAGCTCGTCGGGGATTTCGGACCACGTCAAGATCCTGAAGGCGTTTACAAGTGGATATTTCACGAATGTTGCGCGTTTGAACCGCGATGGGCAGAGTTACTCGACGGTCAGCCAGAAACTGAGTGTCTTCATTCATCCAAGCTCTTGCATGGCGCGCAAGCAGACGAGAGATCGCTGGATTGTGTTTTATGAGTTGACGAGTACAAGTAAGGAATGGGTGAGGAGTGTGGCGCCGATCCAGGCAGAGTGGTTGACTGAGGTGGCGCCGCATTATCACAAGGCGAAGCAGGTCGAGGAGTGGACGGAGAAGAAGCAAAGTAAGGGAACTGGAAAGGTTGGAGTTGGTCGATAAGGTCGACATTGACTTTTTTGTTGAGCAAAGCGTAAGGCACCTGGCGTAGCAGGAAGGGATCTAAATGTGGATGGGTCGGATTGATACCCTTGTCTAATACTACACTATCATGCTTCTTACTGCATCGTACACTTCTCAAAGTTTCTTGTGGCACTTATTTACCAACGTTCGTAAATCTCAGGTACGGTTTGACCTCCCTAACCTCTCCAAACTTCTTCTTCGCGTCTTCGGTGCTCACGCTTGGCGGAACGATGACATCGTCTCCAACATTCCAGTTGATTGGCGTTACGACACCCTTCTTGTCGCCCGTTTGTAAGCTATCAATGACCCTAAGTACCTCGGCGGTGTTTCGGCCGGTGCTCGCAGGGTAATCCATCTTGAGCCTGATCTTCTTGGCAGGATCGATGATGAAGACAGAGCGGATAGTGAACGCAATGCCCTTCTCCTTGATGTTGTCGAGGTCGTCTTGCGCAATCATGTCATAAAGGAAGGCAACTTTGCGGTCGGCATCAGCGATGATAGGGAACTTGACGGTGGTATTCTGCGTCTCGTTGATATCACTGACCCATTGATCATGGGAGCTGAGGTCGTTGGCGCTCTAGAGAAGGTCAGTGTTGAGCCGAGTCTAGGCTTTCTTGGTTTGAACATACAAGACCCAACATCTGCACGCCACGAGCATCGAACTCATTCTTCAACTTGGCAAAAGCACCAAGCTCAGTAGTGCAGACGGGTGTGAAGTCGGCGGGGTGGGAGAACAAGATAGTCCATTTGCCGTTGAGGAAGTCGTGGAATTTGATCTTTCCGTGTGTCGTCTGGGCCTCAAAGTCAGGCGCGACCGAACCGATCCTCAGCCGTGGCTGCTCGGCAGGAATTGCGAGACCGCGGCGGAATGCGGGGCGCTGGACGCGCAACGCAGGCCGGGCGGTAGAGCGCAGAGCTCGAGAAGCTGCACGGGGAATAAAGGCAGACATTGCGAAGTTCGGTAGATGTCAATGGGTCGCAATGGAGCTGTTCAGAAGTCCGGGCTCTTGACGGCGATTGCGATTACTAAAGTGAATTCGGTGATGATTGCGTCATCCCCACACGGTTGGACCGCAAACGATTCATCGCCTTAAGCCTCAGAAATCTATCCATCGGCAATTGCTACCAGTAAAGATGGAGTTACAAGCCGGGACTAATGTCAACGGCGACACAAGCCCGTCCACTAGCTGTGGCTCCACGTGTGCCACGTGAAGGTCGTGCAATCTTGAACATTGCGTCATAGGCTCGATCTGAACCAGTTACACTTCCTGGCAACCGGGATCCGAACCAGGATCGCGACAAGGACGGCCAACATGCGGCTGGCATAAAACGGCCCCTAAGTCCAGCGCAACGCGTTGCGCAAACTTCTACTAAGCGTAGACCGGATCGAGCCCAAGATTGCTTACAACCGCAGCAGCACTTGCACTTCACCAACATGTCAGTCTCATCATCTGCACCTGGCACAGGAGGCTTCCTCAGATTCAACAACGGCCCACCCAAGATCTTTATAACCGATGCGACTCCGCACCCGCCCGAAAAAGCGCTGCTCGCCTGGAAAGAAGAAGGCTACGATGTCACATACATTCCATATGCCCCAGAGTCTCAGCCCGCTTACATCCACACCATCAAGAACCTCAATAGCAAGCTTGAGCTCGGCGAACACTATGCAATCATAGCATACGGCGTCGCTGCTAGTATAGTCCTCAAGACTGCCATGAAGCCGCTCAACAAATGCTGTGCAATCGTGGCTTTCTATCCGCCTGTGCTTCCTGGCATCAAAGCGAAGTACCCTGAGAGCACAAATCCACAGGTTCACGTCGCGAGTAAGAGCCAGAGCAGCCCGCACCCGGAGATGGTTGATTGGAAGCTCTACCGCTACGATAATTGCGCGACTGGCTTTGCCGATCCGAGCTCAAAGGCGTACTCAGAGGTCGAGGCGAATTTGGCCTGGAGCAGGGCGTTGGCGTGCGTGCGCAAAGGCTTTAAGAAGGAAGTGGATCTTGAACTTGTAGTGCAGAGCTTTTGGACAGCGAAATATGAGGACGATGTACCCGAGCGAGCAAGCATGAGCGTGGTCAAAGGGATGACGCAGAACAGCCCGCATGTTACGATAATGCCCACTCTCCAGGGTGGTGTAGGGAGGAAGAAGCTTGAAGAGTTCTACAGAGAGTTTTTCGTTCCCAGCCTGGTCGAAGACTTCAAGATACGGCTGGTCTCACGGACCATGGGCGTCGAGCGCATCGTCGATGAGATGGTAGTGTCTTTCACGCACTCAGACGAAGTGGACTGGATTCTACCTGGCGTTCAACCCACAGACAAATTCGTCGAGATACCGATGGTCAGCGTTGTCGCGGTGAGAGGAGGGAAATTGGTCTCAGAGCACATGTATTGGGACCAGGCGTCTGTACTTGTACAAGTCGGTCTACTGGATCCAAAGCTGGTACCTAAGAAGTTCAAGGGCGAAGGTACAAAACAGCTCCCAGTCGCTGGCGCTGATGCGGCGAAGCAGCTTGTCGATCCACAGCAGAGCAGATACAACAAGCTACTGCAGATCCATGGACTATTGAACGACGTCAGCGACAATTGAGCACTGCGTCGAAAGAGCTGGGGAAGCTCCAATCAATCCTTCCGCCTCGCTCCACCGAGTTATCCTGGACGTTCCCGGACCAAGTACGACTGTCCTGTGACAGAGGTCAAAGTGGTTATGTTCTTCAGAGTCCTCATCAACTCGCAAGAGACTCGCACGACTGGTCCAATTACCTCTAACACCTTGAACAGCAAGCTTCGTGTTACTCTCACCTCTTACCTCTTACCTCTTACCTCTTACCTCTTACCTCTTACCTCTTACCTCTTACCTCTTACCTCTTACCTCTTACCTCTTACCTCTTACCTCTTACCTCTTGCCGTCTACTACTAAACCTCCACCGCCTCGAGAGAGCTCGCACTACTCGCCTCTCACTATCAAGCTCCAAGCCTCCGCCGCGTCAAAAGCTTACCTTGCCGGACTTTCATATCTGACCTGCCGCCCACGATGGATGATCCGAACAACATGAGCGAGTACAACGGGCTCGATGAGACAGGACTTCGTGCTGAGATTCTCAAGCTCCGCCACGAGAACCAGAGGTTCCGCCATGAGATTGACAGGGCGACGGCGGAAGTCAAGATGAGCAAAGAAGAGAAGAAAGAACATGAGTGGCTCTTCCTCGTTTATGCAAGTACGGTCAAGCTAGCCAGAGACTTCAACGACGGTACAGAGCTCACAAGGCCACCGAGTGGTCTGTACCGTTACATTCAAGATGACCCTACCGAACTCACAGACAGTAGACCCTGGTTCGAGTGAGCAGCGAAAATGTTCGCCGAGAATCCATTGACACCACTGTCAGATGAGTCCCCGACACCAACGTCGGCTTCGTCTCCAGTACCACCGTCGCACGAGTCCTCGGCATCAGCCGCACCCTCTCCCATTACCCCGAGTAATTCTGCACTTGCGCCGCCTCCAGTACAACAACGACCCTACGGCACATGACCGCTACTATGGGCCATCGGTCAACGACAACGACAACGACAGCCAGTGTATTAAGTGGAGCCCGGCAGCAGAGCTGCCAAAAGTAATCAACAAAAAGACCTCCAGCAGAAAGTCGGACGAGCGCGTAGCAAGCTCACCTGGATGCAGCGGCTGAGCGCTTGCACTCTACTGCGGAGACCAGCGCAACACTTGATTTAGAACATTTCGAGACCATGCCGGATTGATGGTAACCCAGATATCTCTGAGCTCCACGGCTCAAGCTATCCAAAATTATCGCTCGAGATCAGCTTTTCAATCTCGGTGGGAGCTAGCGGGAAGGCATTGGTTTGGTTATCCGCAGCTATTGCTTTTCGGTCCTACATCATACTCAGAGAAATCAAACCGCACAGCCTGCATATGACCTACTTTGTTTGCAATTGTGATGTCAACTACCGGTTCAATAACATTGCCATCAAGGTTCATGCTCGATTTTTTATGGATATCACGCATACACACAGTCGTGCCTCGAAAGAATCAGCAGTAAAATTCGATTGGTCTATGATATCATGCCCATGAAGCCTTGGACCTAGCATGTGGAGCCTAAGATGTAATTCCCGAACGCACTAGACCCTGGGTTGGAGCGACTGCGTAAATGGAAAGTAGCATCCCATGATACCAAACGCACTGCATGATGACATACATGTGGTGTGCTGAGATGTATGCTGAGATGTATGCTGAGGTTTGAGTAGCTCGAACGCATGCTGGAACGAGATGCCCAAAACCAAAGAGTCTGACTTCGGCTTGGGACGGCGGTACTCTTCAGTCTGTTCTAGATACCATCGGTGAGGAAAGACTGTAGCATATCATACTCAGAAGCAGAGAGAAGGTCGCGACATGTCTCAGCCTCAAATCCCGAGTTGCCGGCGTGTTCCATATTTGGACGAACACGCCACATCCTTCCACGTTGGTCGACCTTTGCTTGCTTCAGCTGCGCTTGAAACCCCCTACCCTGTTGTAAGAACTGCTTGATAGACTGCAGCAGTAGCTCTTGTTGGACCTCACTCCTCATCAATTCGCCGCCCACTTCCTCGTCACTAGAGATTGAATCGGAGTCGTGGCCCGTCACAGCTCGGTCGATGCTTCTCTTCGTCGGTACAACAGGCCACCACCATCCAATTTGCACACAGAATGTTATCATTGTATGAGCGAGGCTTACTCGTTGAAATCGTGTGATGTAAGCTGGGAGAAAGGTAGCGCGATCCCAGTTTTGAATGTGAAAGGTGCAATGTACAGGCGTACTGCTCTGTTGCACGAACTTAGAACCCTGGAACATCTCAAACGCTTCCAGAAGACCTTCGACCTCAGCATTCTGGCCATCGACCGCCTTCTTACACCTCTTGGGGATGCCTGATTGGGATTTATGCATGTTGAACCAGTGGAAACGGACTGTATTTAAGCTGAAAATCATTCCACGTGTTTCGTAGTGTGTCGTTCTGCAGGTGTGGGAGAGACCATTCAGTATATTGAAATCGCCTCCGTGGAAGATCGATCGGGAGCTTAGTGTGGCTGTTCTGGGACGGTTACGATACTCTTTCCACTCCCAAGACAGACCTCCGGGTATCGTAAGAGCATATTTGGCGATCATAACTCGAAGTTCAGCAGGGAGATCCAGGAATCGAAAGGGCGTACGTCGATCGACGCCAGCTGACAGAATTGATCGAAACGACGACCGAAACGATCTCAGACGTGTGAAATTGGCCGGAATCAATTGTTCGGTATCTTGTTGGCGAAGCAGAGTGTCTCGGAACCTTCTGCCGCTCAGAGATGGCAGATTGCGCGTGGCCGTCCTTCTGAGCACGGTCGAAGCTGTAGTTGCAGCTGCACCATTCTTGACCACAGCTTGTCGATATTCGGAGTCATCAAAGAACCTACATTGCGTTGGTTCGGGCTTTCGATTGAAGATTGGGGGATTCTTACTTGTGTAACATGGCTTTCAAAGCTGTTTGCTCAGAGTGGTTCAGCCTGGGCAGATTCTGGCGCAGATACTGGACGCTCTCTTCTCGCATATCATCGTAGTGAGGCTGACTTCCTGCTGCGGCTTCAGGACCCTTGTCCGCGGCGAGATCGATGACATGAGCGCTGGTAACACGGTATTGGGGCGGGCTGATACCTTCACCGGCTTGTTCACCTGTGCTGATATAGGCGCGGTCAAACCTCAAGCGATCGGGATGCATCCTTTTGGAGCACAAAGCCCCGATCTGGCCTTGCGTAGAGTTTGGTTTCGTGTCGAGGTTGATGGTGGTGCACAACACGAAGGAGAGAGACTCGAGAGCAGGAGTGACTGCCTAATAAAGACCGCGCTAACCAAATTTCCTGTAGTGAAAGCAGTGGCATGCCAGTCACAGGCAATCACTTTTGTAGTGAAGGCAAGAGAACGGGGCGACAAGCGAAGATGGCACTAGTTTGGCAGCTTTGTGGTCCAATTGACGCCTTGATTTGGCTACTTGCGAAGGTGTTCGTTTCTTTTCACTAATCGTGTGTGAGAATAGTAGATTCCTAAGTTGGCTACAAGTCACACAACAACTTTATCATATCTTTTCGCGCAAAAATGTAGCACTCACTCCTCTCTTTTCTTTAGACTACTGAAGCTTAATTCTAATTGAATTCTGCAGCAAAATAGCGCGCACAGAAGACTTTGTAAAAGTAGCATGCAAATCTGACCGGCCAGAGAAGAGGAGTTCTTCGTGTAACGCAAGGCTTCGGCGACCGTCTTGCAAGTGCGTGAGAGAGCGTTGAGTACTCTTAGATCCTGCACTTCTAGTCTGAACTCAAGTTCTCGACGCAACGCCTTGTCAATAACTACGTGGCAGCTCGAGGACCTTCTCGCTAATGTAGTTCAAGATCATCTCTCGACTGACGGGTGCGATTCGCGGCACCATACACTCCCTGAACCACCGCTCTACGTCATACTCGGCCGCATACCCCATACCGCCGTGTGCCAGAATCGCTCTCTCGCACGCCTTGAAGGCCGCCTCTGCTGCCAAGTACTTTGCACTATTCGCTGCAATGCCTACCGCATCCTGCCGAATAGAGGAGTCCTTTGTACTCGCGTCGTACAGCCTCGCAGCGTGATATGTCGCCAGCTTCGCCGCCTCGAGATTCATATACGCGTCGGCCAGCGGGTGAGCGATGCCCTGGTTCATCCCAATGGACCTGTTGAAGACTTTGCGCTCGCGAGCATAGCCGGCTGCCTTTGCGAGTGCTGCGTATCCCAAGCCCAATGCCTCGCCAGCGAGCAAGCACCTCTCGGCATTCATACCATCCAGAATGATCTTGAAGCCCTGCCCTTCCTTCCCGACTAGGGTGCTGGCGGGTACGCGATAGTTGTCAAAAAACACCTCATTCGCGTCTACTGCGCGGCCGCCCATTTTCTTGATCTTTTTGATCTCGAGCCCGGGATTGTTCTTGTCCACATCTATGCAAAAGAGGGACAGCGCCTGACTGGGCTTGGGAGCGTCCTCCGCAGCTTTTGTGCGCGCCAGAAGAATCATCTTGGACGCGACCTGCGCGCAGGTAATCCAGATCTTCTGACCGGTGATGGAATATGTGTCATCGTCCTGTTTTTTCGCGGCCGTCGCAAGCGCAAGGGTGTTGAGCCCGGCATTAGGCTCTGTGACGCCAAAACACGTTCGCCACTCCCCTGAAATGATCTTCGGTATTGTCTGCTCGAGCTGCTCCTTGGTCCCAAATTTGGCCAATGGCTGAGTTGCGTAGACGTTCGCATGAATCGCCTGCGCTCCCGCCATACCAGCTCCAGATTCGGCTATTGTCTGCATCATGATGGTGGCCTCCGAGATGCCCAGCCCAGCGCCCCCGTAGGCCTCTGGCAGCGCAACACCAAGCCAGCCATCAGCTGCAAGCGCTGCGTGGAAATCTTTAGGATCAGTTCCATCTTGATCGTGCTCCTGCCAGTATGTATTTGGGAACTTTGCGCAAACCTGGCTAATTGCCTCGCGGACCATCAGTTGGTTCTCTGTGAACCCCGTAGTCTCCATTATCCGCCGGGACGTGGTGCTCGAGAACGCCCGAGGACGCGCAGACAGCCATGGCCGGCTGCAAGCTCGGAATGTCGCCCGGTAGAGTCGAGACATTGCTGTGAAGTAGTTTTCAGCTGTTTGAGCTTCCAAATGATGCTCGGATTTACACTAGAATTCGACGACGCTGGCCAAAGCACATAGCCGACTTGATGAATCCTGGTAGGTCATCGTGCGCTCAAAGGAGCGAAACCGAACCCCAGATCGACGCGGTTGCGGGCTGTCTTCTAGCGCCGGAGAGAAGCTCCTTCCTTGCTACCCACCGTCATCTCCACAGATTGCCACAGATTAGACTGTCCCTCTCTGCGCGAGTGTCTGGGACACGGTTGTTCTTCAGGATATGCTCAGATTGCTCACAGCTTGTCGCAGTCCAATCCAATTGATGTTCTGGATGGCGTCGACGCGTCCGTCTGGCTGTGCCTCGAATCCGCGGCCTCGGATCGATCAATTGCAAAAGTGCGAAGTACGAGGCCGAGGCGACAATCTCAAGAGAATCAAGATGACATGGCGTGAGTCCAGTCCTCTAGTCGTGCGTGGCTGAGTGTGCATGCCATCCTGCGCACATGCTCAAAATCTTTTGAGCATACCGCGGGAATTCAATACCAGTGCAGACGGGATAATAGACATCGAACCCTTGCGACCCCGCGGGGAGCAACATGCGGAGAGGCGTATCCGACCCAGCACACGGACTACAATCTGGGGTCCATTCGTGGAGCAATGTTGTTAGGCGTTGTCGCCCAGGAACAGCCAAGTCGCTTGTCAACACCAAGACAGCAGCCGCGGATGCGATAGGCGGAAATCGCCAGGACTGCAATTCTTCCGGTACCTCGTGGCTTGGACCTTCACAGGAACTTGACAACTGCGGTCTACAGCATCTTGATTGTGCAGAGAGGTTGGATCTTTGCCGTTATTAGGACATGTCACATTGATCCGTTAGGCGAGCAGCCCGTGTGGACGAGTATATAAGGATCTGGGGATGCTGCAGAAAGGCATCATCGCAAGCTGCAGATCTTCATCCACTGCAAGGCATTGACTGCTCAACACCACGTGATCAAGCTCAGCCGTCACAATGAAGCTCACTTCTGCTCTCGTCGTTCCCCTCATCCCCGCACTGTCATCGGCAGCTGCACTTGGTCGTCGCCAGAATGGTGATGGTCCTCAGGGTGGTTCAGATGCCACGCAGGGCGATCTCAGTGGCCGCCCTGCGCCTCGCTTCCCCTTCCCTCGTGTCGAGTTCCCCGTCCCTAAGGAGACGGTCGTCCTCAACGAGACCATGTACATCTATCCCGGCCAGACATTCGACGGGCAGATGAAGCGCTACGAGCGTGTCGAGGGTAGCTGCAACGAGCAGGCTGAGGGGACCGATGCCGACGCCGTCTTCAACCTGATGTCTGGCGCGACTATCCGCAACGTCATTATCGGAAAGCACCAGTCCGAGGGCATCCACGCCCTGGGTGACGCATGGGTCGAGAATGGTAAGCAAGCCCCCATCAATTCACCCATAGCTTACCACTAACAATCACAGTCTGGTGGGAAGACGTCTGCGAAGACGCGCTGACCTCCAAGGGCCTCAACACCCAGCTCCGCGTCATTGGCGGCGGCGCCCGCAATGCCCAAGACAAGATCTTCCAGGACAACAGCCTGGGCGGCAAGTTCAACATCACCGGTTTCTACGCCGAGACATTCGGCACCTTCTACCAGTCGTGCGGCAACTGCCTCAACCAGGCCAAGCGCAACGTCACCATCCAGAACGTCATCGCCGTCAATGGAACCCGCATGGGCATAATCAACCCCAACTACGGCGACGAGTACCGCATCAAGAATTCGCAGGTGTCGGACGTTACCCGCTACGTCGACAAGGAGATCGGCAACAACGTCCAGACCGTGCCGTACACAGTCGGTACCGGCCCGGATGAGAAGTACGCCCTGTACAACCTGACCCGCGATGCCATCACCGAGTTCAACGGCACGGCGACAAACGTCTACACGCCCGAGCAGCCGTACGAGTGGCTCGCCGAGTTCTGGCCCGCGAACTGAGTAACCTACTGCGTGATGAACAACGACTTGCACGACCGAAACAAACCTTGTATATAGAATAATCACTAATTGCGCATCCTCTTTCTCTCTCTTTCCTCTCTTTCTTCCCTATCACCCACACACACACACATGAATACACATCCAACCACCTCCCTCTTCAAAACGGCTCCCACGCCCCATTCCACAACACCACCCTCCACCCGTCCACATCCTCAAACGTCCTCCCCCTGCCCCCCTCATCCCAATACGGATTCCAGCTGCTCACCGGCACAAACCCCTCCCTCTGCATCCGCGCCACCGCCTCGCCCCACTCGTCCTCATCCGGCAGATAAAAAACCAGCAGATTATCCCGCGTCGGCGCGGGGCCCGGGTCGTGCCCGATTTCCTCGGTGAACTCCAGATGGTAGGGCAGAGACGGGTGGCCGAGCATGATGCCGTTGAAGCCGGCGTGGTTGTGGAAGGCGCCGAGGGGGACGAAGCCCAGGCCGAGGGTGTAGAAGGGGAGGAGCGCGGGGATGGAGCGTGTGGGGCGGGCGATGCGGAGGTGTGCGTTGAGGAGGGGGGAGGGGCGGGGGGATGCCATCGGGGCGATTTGGTGGAGCGGTGTGGAGTGGAGTGAAAGCCAAGGTTGTGTTGGGGAGTTGTGGCAGGGCCTGTGGGGTTTGCAGGGGAGCAGGGCAGGTGCGGTGGGAGGTGTGGTTGAGGTAATTGACCGAGCTGCGGAGGGGAGTCCTAGAAGAGATGGCTTGGTAATTGGCGGGACGTGACTTAGCTCCCTATGACTCGGGCCTTTGTCATACAATGTGAGACCGAGGGGAGTACTGTACATCCCTTGTATGGAAGTCGCATACAAGACCGCTCACTCGGTTTGCAAGTTCCATTGGCCAGTCAGTAGCTCCAACCTGCAATGTGTAGTCCCCCACCATCCCCCATGCAGGCTAGCCCCACCCTACTCCATCTTACACATCCTCCCCAAACCGTCCTCTACACCCCCCCTAAGAAAAGAGAAAAGAGAGAAGAGAAAAAGATGCCCACCCCCACCACCTCGCTCGAAGTCGCCGTCTTCTCCGCCCCCAGCGCCCTCACCGCCGCCCACGCCGGCGCCCACAGACTCGAACTATGTGCCTCGTACTCCCTCGGCGGCGTGACGCCCTCGCTCTCCACCCTGCTCGCGATCCACACCTCACTGGCCCACTGGCCCCCAGCACCGCACCCCGCCCCGCCGCCAATCCACGTCATGATCCGCCCGCGCGGCGGCTCGTTCGTGTACACGGCGTCGGAGCTGGCGGAGATGAGGGTCAGCATCTGCGCGTTCGCGGCGACGGGGGCGGTGGCCGGGTTTGTGTTTGGGGTGCTGCGGGGCACGGGGGAGGTGGACGAGGCGGCGAGTGTGGAGTTGGTGGGCGCCGCGGGGGGGCTGCCGTGTACGTTTCACCGGGCGATTGATCTTGTGCCGGATCTGGGGGAGGGCGTGGAGAGCCTGGTGAGGTGTGGGTTTCGCAGTGTGTTGACGAGTGGAGGGGGGAAGGGGGCGTGGGAGGGTAAAGAGCGGATTAGGGAGTTGCAGGAGAGGTGGGGGGCGAGGATTAGTGTTATTGCGGGGGGAGGGGTGAGGAGTAAGAATGTTGGGGAGCTGGTGGAGGGGGCGCGGGTTGGGTGGGTGCATTCTGCTGCTGTCACGGGGGAGGGGGAGGAGGCGGATGGGGAGGAGGTGGGGAGGATTGTGGAGGTGTTGAGGGGTGATTGATAGATGTTATTGCAAGGTGAGGAGTAGGATATGAAGATCACTCGAAGCTGCAAGACGCCAAACGCCAGCCCAGAATCCGCAGAGCACATCGAAAACGCCAGAAGCTGCAAACTACACCGTCCCGCTACTCTCCGCCGTCTCAGCCCTCGGCCTCATTCCATCAGGGGTGAATGTCCAGCCCCTCCCCTCCGTTGGCGTCATAGCCCTCCGCTTCTCGACAGGACTCCAGTCCATGCCTGGCGCAGGCAGACCCTGCAATCCCGCATCATCTCTCGCCCTAGCCCTGACGCGGTCACTCTCACTGCTCTTCCTGCCCACCAGCGCATCCCCATCAGTGACGAGGCGCACGCCGGCACTCCTCTGCTTCTGGCGCTCCTGCAGCTCGCGGCGGCCTTCAGCCTTCTTCTTCTCGAACTCGATGATCAGCGTCTTGAAGTAGGCTTCTGCGGCGGGGGTGGCGGAGTAGTGCACGGGCGTCCAGCTGTAGATGTTGGCGACGAGCGGGTTGGCACCGTATTGGAGGAGGAGGCGCAGGGCTTTCAATTCACCGGCGGCGGAGGCGTGGTGGAGGGCTGTGTTGCCCGAGTGGTCGTGTGCGGTGAGGACGGAGGGGTCTTGGACGATGAGGGTCGGGATGAGGTGCAGGGTGCCGCTGCCGGACTTGCTGGAAAGCATGAGCTGGGTGGTGTTAGAGCGTAGTCGAGTGTTTTGGTTGTATCAACGAACGGCATCTAGACCAGCTTTGTTCTGCCACGGTATGGAGGCGGGGAAGCGCTTTGCTAGGTAGACGCCCGTCTCCTCTTTGCCGGCCATGGCAGCGAACATGAGAGGTGTTTCCAAGTCATTGTTGCGGCTTATGTTGCCGTCTTCGTGCCCAGCATCAACAAGATACTCCTGTCCGTTCTCTGTCAGCATGCGTGCGTGTGTCCTCTTGCTTGACTGGCCGCAAGGACTCGCAATGACGTAGGGGTGCAGGCGCAACATACAGCGATCTGTGTGAGTCCATGCTTGGCGGCGAGGTGCAGGTTCGTGTTGCTCTTCTCCTCGTAGTCTGGATTGCGCAGGTAGTTGGGGTTGTTGCGGAGGATACGCTGCACAAGCGGCAGGTCGTTGAGCAGGATGGCGCGACGCAGGCGCCTCGGTACGTCAATCCTGGACAGGGTCAGCGGTTGGTCACGAGAAATGTAAGATTGCGTGTTTTTATATCCAACTTACATATCGATGGCAACGGACCATGGTTGAACACCAGGGTGACGCGTGAGCCGTGGCCAAGTGGGTGCAGCCTGGTGGTGTTGCACGCTGCACGCGGGGAGACGCGCTGATGGGCGGACTTCCGCGGCGCCATTCACTCGAACAAGCTAGCACTGCAGTTGGTGGGGGATGTTCGCAGGGGTTCGCAGGAAACAGTCAGCCGCATGTTTGTGGGTTCACAAAATTGCACCGAAGACATGGTTTATTCGTATCAATACTCCTCTATTCGTGCATCATTAGGGCGGTGTTGATGAATCGCCGTCTGCTACATCTATAATGCTCGCCAAACAGCACCAATCCACGTGCTGAACCGACGTCCCAAGTCTTGGGCTCTACAAACCCTCGAAGTCGCCTGCCGCATCGTCGTCATCAATGTCGCCCTCCTGGATCTCCTTTGCCAGCTCGCGCTCGCGCTCCCTGGCTTCCTGGGCGCTCTTCAACTCCAGCCTGTGCTGGTTCATGGGGTAGCGCATAGCCTTGACGCACTCGTCGTGCAGGGTCAAGCAAGCCCGAATACGGTCGTGGAATGCCTCGCCAGGCTCGCGGGTGGCGTAGATGTCTCCTGCCTGCTTCGTCTGCATGAAGCCCTTCTCGTGGTCGATCGAGGCCTCAATAACACCGTCGCGAATCGCCTTTGCAACAATGTACTCGGCTGACTCTTCGCTCTCCAGACCGAGGCGAATGCAAATGTCGCGGAGCGAGATGCGCGAGTACGAGAGCGACAGCATGCGGATGCCCGTCTTGATGACGTTCTGTCGCAGACGCAGAATCAGTGTGTAGGTCTGGTCCTTGTGGAAGACCTTGGAGTATGTCTGCACGACCTTGAGGAAGCCCTGCAGATCGCCGACGCGGACAGCCCGCACCAGACGGAAGTACGGCTCCAGAGCACGCTCCAAGCGGGGCTGGCTGAAGACGTCACGTTCGGGGATGTCGCCCATGAGCAGCTCAACGACGATCAAAAGCTTCATGGCGGCCTGGTAGAAGCCAGTGGCGACGTTGCCGGAGGGCGACTTGCGGGTGGCGCTGATGAGGTGGTCGTGTGCCTCGGTGTAGGAGAGCTGGATGGCGCGTATGCGGCCGAGGTAGTAGAGGTATCTGGCGACCTGGTTGTTCGGGGCGTTGGGCGGGAACTGCGTCTGCGCGACGAGGAGATCGGCTTGTGTGATGTCGGCGGTCGAGATGTAGTTGCGGAGGAGGAGAGTGGTGACGGAGGCCTGTGTGTCTGGGTCCTTGCGGAGGACGGCACTCCGCATTGCGGCGAGCAGCTTGCCACGGATGTCGATGACGGGTGACTGCTTGGAAGGAGGCTTGGGGTCCAGCTCCTCGTGGAAGAGCGAGAAGTAGAAGTAGGCCTTTGCGCCCAGGGGGTCGAGCGTCCGCCTGTTCATGTCCCGGATCTTGTCGACCAGCTTCTCTGAGAACTCGGCGCCCTCCTCGTGGTCCTTTTGGTCATACAGATATACCTGGGCTGGTCAGTGCTGGGCCGTGCCATGTCATGTCATCGCTCTGGGACGCACCTGTATCAGAATGGCAATGTACGTGTCAATCTCCGGTATGGGCTCCTTGGCGCTGGTCTTGTTTGCCTGGACCTCCTCCTTGTACTGGGCGACGACGCTCTGTATTGCGGCGCCGTCCATGCCAATGTACTCGATGAATGTGCGGGCGGTGGCATTGTTGGGCGAGTAGGTCAGGATGATGACGGAGCAGAGCACGCGGTCGGTGAGGCGCTTGCGCAGCGATGAGATGGAGCGCAGGGCGCGCAGGGCAAAGCGCGAATCGAACTGGGCCACGGCGCGCTCGAGCAGGGCGAAGCTGGTGCGGATGTCTGCGGCCGTGGGGTCAGCGGGCTGCAGCAGGTACTTGGACGAGGCGAAGCCGATGGCGTGGAGGTGCGTCTCGCACATCCTGCGGGGCCCGCCGGGCGTGCTGCCGGCGTTGCAGGCGCTGCAGGTGCTGCAGGCACAGTGCGAGGTGAAGGGCCGTCTGCCCTCTGCGGCCATGGGGGATGTGGGCTCTGGCTGTGCTCTGGCTGTGCTTACCGGCGATGGTCTGCTGCTCCGTCTGCTCGGCCGTGGGCTTCGCGGCGCCGGTGACGACGCCCTCCATGCTGTCCGCCATGGCTGCCGTGCGTGTGCGTACGAGGAGAAGTGGGCGGGGAGGTGCGGGCGGCAGAGTGCGGGCGGCGGCTGCTGGTGGGTGATGGGGCGATGGGAGGTGGTTCTGGCGTTCTGGCGTGCTGGCGTTCTGGAGGCAAGCTCGCTGGAGCTGCCGCTGCACTTACGTCGGTCGGCGAGCGCTGGCCGCCGACTACGCTGACATAATCGCTGCGTTGTTGATGCCCCCAAACACACCGCGCCCCGCGGCGCCCTCCACCTGCCCATGTCCGTCATGACGCTGCTGGACAACCACCTCGAGCAGATCTCGCTCTGCGCTGCGTCCATCGCCGAGCTGCAGTATGCATGCCTCCTCTACTGCACCCCTGCACCCCTCTGAACAACGTCTAGCTTCGCCCCGCCCAAGATATTCACAAACGCCCTGCTGCAGAACCACGACATTACCAGCCTGATTCGCGACACCGAGGCACACGAACGCGCCCTCTTCTCCGTGCCACCGCCCCCCTCTGCACCAAAGCACGCCGAGGCACCCACCTCGACCAACAGGCGCAACACCATCTTCAACCCCAATGGCGGTCCCGGCGCAACCACTTCCGGCGGAGGAGCCAATGCCGTTCGCGCACCCAGACGTAACACCGCTGTGGCCGCAGTCCTTGGCAACGAGCTGGTAGAGAGGATCAGGAGAGGCGGCGGCGGCGGCGCAGGCTCTGGCCTTGGCTACCGCAAGTACGACCCAGGCAACAAGAACGAAGTCGATGTCGAGTCGCTGCTGGAGGGTGCTGAGAAGTTGTTGGGCGTATACCAAGTACCAGGCGCGCACGACAAAATCGCGGCCATGCGCCATCGACATGCTAGGCTGGAGGCCTCGCTGGAGTACTACGAAAATCGTCTGGCCGAGCAGACCGCACAGCTTGGTCGATTGAACCGCTCGCGAGGAGATTACGTCGACGAAGACGACGAGGCCGCAGAGGAGCCGCACGAGGAAGTGGTGCTCACAGCTGACGACCTGCGCCGGGAAGAGGAGGAGGTGAAACAGCTGGAGTCGAAGAAGAGAGGCCTCGAAGACAGGGTGCACTCCATGGGCAGGGACATTTCAGGGCTGCGGTGACACGTCCTGGAACAGTGGAGATGCGTCGCAATACAGCAAGATACCCCAAACTCTGAATTTGGTCTATTCGAAGACTGTTCTACTTCTTACATCCTCACACCGACGACCCGCCATCGATACTGATATTCTGCCCAGTAATACTCCTGCTCAGCGCCAGCACCCTGACCTGGTCCGCGCAATCCTCGACTGTCGCTAACCTCTTCAACTTTGTATTGTTAATAGCCGCATTCCTCTTCGCCTCAGGAAACTTCAGGCCCCACTCCGTCAACAGCATGCCTGGCGAAACGGAATTACACCTGATCTTGGGCGCCAAAATCACCGCCAAGCTCTTCATCAGATGAATCTGCGCAGCCTTGGTCACCGCATACGGCACACTCGACCCACTGGGCTTGACCCCAGCCACCGACGCCGTCGAAATAAACGTCCCCTCCGTCTCCGCCAGCGCATTCTTGGCCGCATACGCAAGCCACAAGTGCGTCTTCACGTTCATCACGAAGCACCGGTCCCAGTCGTCCTCGTTGACCTGCTGCTCGATGTCGGTGAAGGTCGTCATGCGCGTCCACCCCGCGTTCGAGACGACGACGTCCAGGCGCCCGAACTTGTCCAGGGTTTCTTTGACCAGGTTCTCCACGGACGGTTTCGACGACATGTCTGCTTGCACGAGGTGGAAGCGGGGGGCTGAGGAGGAAGTCGTGGCTGTCGAGTGGATGGCGTTCAGCTCGCTGATGAGCGATTGGGCTCGTTCGGAGTTGGACGAGTAGTTGATGACCTGTGTCTCGTTAGTCCTGATACGAGCGGTACTTGGATGCAGAACTGGGGGGATTGCAGAACGTACAACTCGAAAGTCCGGTGCGAAGACGCGCGCGATTTGCGCTCCGAGGCCTGCGGAGCTGGCTGTGATGAGGACGACTTTCGTAGCTACTGCCATGGTCTCGATACAATATCCAGTTCAATCCAGCTCAATCAATCCAATCCACTCTAGTTTTGATGACTCGAGCTGCTCACTCAGTAAAACGAAACGAACCCAAAACCCACAGCTCAATCGTTCATACAGGACGTCGCAGTAATTGTTGATGTTCTACCCCCTTCCCTCCCCCTCCCAAGCTCTCCACATTATTAGTACCTGCCTGCACGACTGACGCGCGCGGGGTAGCTCCGCCTTCGGAACACGCGGCATCGTTCCGTGGACCGTCACGCGGTGCGGCTCTGCGCGTACCGTACTGAGCAGGAGCGGAAGCCAGGACGGGTTCCGGAGAATGTTCCGAGGGTGTGTTGTTGAGAAACCGCATGGAATGGGGGAGGTGGTAATGCATGTATCATCTTGGACACTGGCTGAGAGTGGAGGAGATAATGGACATCCAGTATCCTTTTGGATAACTTGCGGGTAGAAACAACAGGTCGCAGGCAGCCAACAGACGGAATGCATTGCGTTGTGCTGTAGTAGGTATGAGCGGACAAACCGCGTCCTGGTGACATGCTGTAAATGTCATACACCACCACGCAACCGCAGCTCCCCAGCACGACACATGTCGAAAACAAGGCGTCGGCCAAGTCCTACCCGCACCGCCTCGCACACGCCCGATAAGGCTGTGCTTGCGACGCCCTGAGCCCCCATCTCAACCCTCACGCCTCGTACACACTCCCCGTACCCAGATAAGCGAGTACGCGTACCTGCCCCACTAACCCGATACAGCACTTATTCTTACCGCTGTTGCTGAAGCTCCAGTAAGTGAAGTTTCCCAGCTCTACAGCGTCGGTGCCGTGCTGGGGACGGCGATTCGCTCGCGTATGCACGGTGCGCTTCGTACTGTGCTCGGAGGTGTAGTGTGAGGATGGGTGGGTGCTTGGCGGGGGAGAGGGGGAGGTGTATATAGAGACTGAGGGACGGAGGGGAGTGGGAGGGTCAGGCACCGGCATCAGCATCGCTATAGGCATTGCTCGGTTGTACTTGATAGACTCTGGTCCAGAGGTTGATTGTCTTTATACTTCGACTCGACTCGACGCGATTTGACGACATTGCACGGCCAAACCACTACACGTCCAAACGACCACGACGAAACCCGCAGCCATGCAGTTCTTGGACAACTTCTTCGCGCTCGCAGACCGCTTCAACAAGACCGTCCACATCGCACAGGCGGCCCTCGTGCTCGGCGCCTTCATCGTCGGCTGCGCACTCATGGCCAACACCTCCATGCCGCGCAGCCGCTCCACGACGCTGATCCTCGTTTATGTGCGCCCCCCCCCCGCTCCCCTTCACACTATATACAACCCCCTTCCTTCTCTCTATATCCGTGCTCACGCAAACCACCAGTCCATCAAATCCGCCCTGTTCCTGCTCTACCAGTACCTCAGCACCCACGTCGACCGCTTCAGGCGCTTTGCCTCGCTCAAGGCCTTCTTCATCCTCGATACGCTGGACTGCCTGCTGTGGTTCACGGCGTTCATCATCTCGTGCATGGGCGGCGGGCGGTGTGCGGGGGGTTCGTGTGCGCTGCTGGGGGTTGCGGCGGCGGTGGCGCTGCTGCTATGTGCGACCTACTTTGTCACGGGGGTGGGTGTTGCGTGGCCGAGGTGGCGGGCGAGAAAGAAGGCCGTGCAGATGGAGCAGGTGTGAGGTCGTGCTTTTGTGTCACGGTCACAGCGATTATCAAGGGCGGAAAAAAAAGGAGGCAGCGAAATGTTGTTTCCATGGCTACAAGGTGTAGATGAACTCTGGGTTCTCTCGGTCCGTCAGGTCCAGCCACTCTTGGTTCTCCAGGCGCACGTAGCCCGGCGCTGCGCGGATGGCGGCTTTGGCCTTGTTCTGCCGCACGCAGTACATGTGGATGAAGAGGAGGATGCCCAGACCCACGCACCAACAGACAATGATGGTCACTTCGGCGGGAACGTAGCGGGGCGCGTCGCTGGGACGGAATGTCTGTGGGCCTGTGGTGCGTCAGACATGGACATAGGTACAGTGTCGGGGTGGTCGGTCGTATAGACCGCCAGAGAGACAATATAGCTTACCGATAATATTACCCACGCAGTACCCGATCAAAAACATGGCTGCGACCGTCGTCTTCTTAGTGTAGCCCGCCACGTTGGTCGCCAGCAGACTCAGCAGCGCGACGAATGGCGTTGGGCTGGCTTGTGTGAGGTAGTAGCCCGCCAGACGGCCCGAGTTGTTGCTTAGAGGGAGTGCGACGATCAAGATCATGCCGATGATTGCAAGGCAGAGCCCGATCGTGGAGATGAGCATGCGGTAGCCATAGCGGTCTCCAGCCCAGCCGCAGGCAATGAGGACGACGACCTCGACTGCGCCGCCAGGCGTGCCATAAAGGAGGGATTGCTCGGGCGTGTAGCCAAAGCCAACGATGAGTTGAGAGAAGAAGTTGGACATGCCGCCTAGAATGTGCGTTGTTAGACTTGTCGAGTGTTCCAAGTTGCCGAGCACATACCATTGGGAATGTCAACAATGAGGGCATAAAAGAAAAAAGCCCAGCTCAAAGGATCAGTCATCGCCTCCTTAAGCTGGTATAGCTTGAAGTGCTTGTTTCCAATCCCCTGCTGGTTGACGCGCACACGCTCAATAGCCAGGATCTGGTCCTCCTTGCTAAGCCACCGGCAGTTGAGTTGGTTGTCCGGCATGATCCAGAAGAACAGGAAGCCCACGCAAGTCGTCAACACTCCGGTAACAAGGAAGACAATTTTCCATGGCTCGATGATGGTGCCTGTCTTGCGGCAACCGACAGCAATACCATATGCGAGACAGCCACCAAAGATCTGCGCAAAGCCGTTGAAGCTGAACCAAATGGCTGTGCGCGAGCCTTGTTCTTTCTTCGTATACCACTGCGATGTGAACAGGGCAAAGCCGGGCGTGACGGCGGATTCGAAGACGCCGAGGAAGAAACGGATGGCGATGGCTCCAGCATAGTTTTCTACGGCGGCGAAGCACGACAGCACGAGGCCCTAGAGGTGGTCGGTCAGTCTTGTGGGGTTTGTCTGAAGACTGGATGTGTCTACCTACCCACATGATGATATTGAAAGCCGAGTACTTTCCAAGGGGGAGCCTCTGCAGTAGCCGAGTGGTAGGATACTCCCATGCGATGTAACCAAAGTAGAACAGCGAGCCTAGCCACTGGTACTGGTCGCCTGTGAGATTTATGCCAGAAGCGAGTTTGTTGCTGGATGGCGGCAGCCGCAGTCCCATGACACTCGCATAGCTCAAGGTCTGTTTGGCATATCAGCTAGAGTTGCAGAACTCACGGAAGCAGCTCACAGTTTTATCGAGGTAATTAAGCCCATAGACGACACACATGATCTGGAATGACGATCAGTATACTTTCGAGTGCTGTCAGGGGAGGAGAGCCTCACGGGCATCAAGTGCCAATCGATCTTCCTCAACAGCGCCTTGTTCTTCTCCGGCGTCAACTCAATCACTTGCATATCCATGCCCTCGAATGCCTTCATAGCCGCATCCGCATCAACAGAATGCTTGAGGATCTTCTCGTCCAGTGTCTTCACCAGCCCGGGCGCCACCAACTCACTGTCGGTGGTCGAAACCACCTCCTCCACATCAGGCCGCAGTCGCGATCCCTCCGTTGCAGTCGCCATCATATACAGACCTCGATCTCTCCACGTTTGTTACGATAAAGGTAGGACGACGCTCAATGTCACCGCAGCACAAGCAACGTCAAGTATCGCCGTCAATGCCCCAAGCTTTATATAGCGCTTGACAAACCGCAGCCGTGCATTTCCGAACGCATTGCCCGAAGATAAAGATGGGCATGCCACCATCTACGCGCCGTCGACGTCGCATGATTAGATAGCCCAATACAAGGGGCGCCCCATGAAAGAGTGAGAATACGAGTTGCCACCGAGATTTTTGGAGGTTTCTCAGTGGTCAGTACCTACTTCTAACATATTCTATTGGTTCTCATGGGTCGACACCGACACTCGACGCTATCTCAGGTGCCGGTTGCCAGTATGCGGGGGGCGGCGAGATTGGGTGACATGGAGTGCGATCCGCGGGTCGTTGGCGATAGGTTGGTTGCAAGGGATTTGCAGTCAAGTTGCCGGATTAGGAAGCTCGATGGGATGCTGTGTGAGCGTCCGAGTTCGGCGTGTTGGACGCAGTGTGGAGATGTGTTGAGCGCAATGGCAGACAGATATGGCGTATGTGGGTATGTGCAAGGATGGTTATTGTATCTGCCTAAGTGGGTGCTGTGAGAGGTATGTCGACTGGGGTGATGTCAGCGGCACAAATCGGCTTCGGCCAACCTTCCCAAGCACGACTAAGCACGTGTCCAGCCATCAAGCATGCGACCCGAGCAACTCTAATTCCACGATCATATGCACAGCAAGGTATGGAAAATAAGAGTAGAATGACAGACTTCGATATGATTGTGCTCATAGCTACAAAACAAGTGCTTCTCTGCATCCGTGTAAACATGAGCTGTAAATTGATAAGTGCTCCTTGAAACTCCAGGCCTGAATGGCTCTTGTGGTGACCCTTTTCCGTGGTCATGCCCATGAACGCCGCCCAGATGCAGTTCGTAAATGCTAAGATAACCGCCGAGTACACTAAGGTAAATCGACATGCAAAGAAAGAAGGTACGAAGGTGAGGTACTAAGACCTGACGAAAACACTATTCAGTTTGTTGAGCGCGCTGCTGTCTGCAGCAGTGCTGTTCTTGGCCAGACGCTCCGGAGCAAGATCGCGCGGAAACCTGGATGCAGTGTTGGGGCTGCGGCTGCCTGATCGAGACAAAGTCTGGTTGTCCTTCTCAGCGCTGTTGGTGTTGAGAAGAGATGTGAGTGTTGGTAGAGGACGAGAGGCTGATGCGCTGGTAGCCTCCGCGCCGATCGGAACGGGTGACTTGTCGCCGTCAGGGGTTGGCGGCTTGGCTACACCCACAGACGCAGCGGCACCGTTGATCGCGGGCAGCTGCGGTCCTGGCTCAGGGCCGGATGCGGTAGGAGCGGGAGGTGGTGGCGGCTGGTGCTGCGCCAATTCGGCAGAAGAGGGCGCGCGCACTGGAGGGGGGCTGACCATGTACTGGCCAGCTTGTGCTGCGTGCGCCGCGTATATGGGGTGGTGGGCGTAGAGCGGGTGGCCTGGCGGTGCATGAGGGTGGCCGACAGGCTGGGGCGAGCGGTCAAGAACGTGTCCTTGGGGGTGAGGCGGAATGTAGTATCCAGGCGGCGCATACATGGGCTGGTAGAAGAAGCCTGGAGGCGCCGCGCGATATGGATGGCCAGGAGGGGTGCCGTTTGACGGTGTGGGAGGATACATTGGGATGGCATACATGGGAGCCACAGGCCCGGGGTGTGCGTAAGGTGAGGCTGGTCCCATGGTGTAGGCAGCAGCGTGAGGAGAGCCAGGAACAGGCCCACGGGCGACGGCGGGGGCAGCCTGTGTCTCAGCGACGGTGGACTCGGGATACATGTTCTTAGGAGGCCTGATGTGTCGCAGTTGTGCGTCGTTGGTCGGTTGTGGGAGGTTGTTTGAGTTGGAGCGGGAGTAGTAGCTGATGAGGTGGAGGTGCTGGCCGCTGGAGGTTGTGATACTGAACGACTGCTTCATAAGACCGTCTGGCTTGTAGCGGTACCCATCTGGGCCCTCGCCGTCCGAGTCGCCCGTTGCAGAGCCTTCAGGAGACTTGCCGCTCGCCCTCTTGACCAGCGGTGGTGTTGGTGCTGCTCCACCTCGCTTGCCCTCCATCTCGCGGTAGGTCAAGAAGCTGCCAGACACTCGGCTCGCGCTCCACGACTTGCCGTCTGTCCACCTTCTCATGCCGGCCTCGCGCTCATCCCATACGAACACTGAGCCTGACTTGATCTGCTGGCGCTCCTTCTCTGACAGGCGGCGCTGTACGCGCGGTAGTATGCCAATACGGCAGGCCTCAAAAAGGATGATGGCATCGTTCGGTGTGCGAACGTGGCCGTGATATGTCTCCATGGTGAGTGATGTGATGTGTGGTGATAGTGTGCAATGCTAGCTGCAGTGGTGGGCAGCTTTTGGACTTTCGTGCAAGATCAGACTTGCATTGGGCACCTGGGGAGTACAAGTTAGCTTGACTGTGTTTGGCGCGACGTTCAGTAGTGCAGCCAATACTGGGTGCGAGCTTTGAGGTTTGATATGCAACAGCATCAGGTGACGAGGCCATGTGCGAATCCGCGAATGAGGCTCCGACAGCCCAAAAGAGCAGCCGGCGTGGGTGCAAGGCGACACAACTGCAACATTGCGCAAATGCGGAAGAGGAATGCGAGGAGGCAATGGAGACACTTACTGTAACACTTGCAACGGTGACAGGCTGGGCGGTTGACAGGTCTTATCCTTCTGGAAGCAGCTGTGCGGCGACAGCAAGCCTGGTCGGGGGTACGTGGAGCTCCAGTGACGTGAAACGGGGCCGTCGATGAAACAATCTATCGAGGTGACAGACGTGCGCGGCAGTCAGCACGTGTGGGTGCAGGCGCCGTGACGGGTCTGGGGCTGGCGAGGAGAGGGAGCAAAAAAGTCAGAAAGGCAGCAAAAGGCGCGGCGTGCAGTCTTCATGTACGCTTTGGGGCTCGCAGCGCTGAGCGGAACCTGGCCCACCTGGAATGCCCTCAGACCTTTCTCGGCGCTGGGGTCTTGTCCTGATCGACGCCCAGGCCTGTAGTGGCGTTAGATAGCGAAATAAGGCCCCTCAAGCCGCCGGGACAAGCTTTGTTTGGACGCCGTTGGCTGCTGACCTGGGGCCGCTCGTCCCAGCGGTGCAACCTGGAGTGCGTACGCACGCCGCGACTGATACTGTGCACTGCCTTCGCGGCCTTGTCGTCGCAAATGCCCGGTTTTTCCAGTCCGATTGCTCCCAGGACCATCGTGGCAGGCAGCAGCGATCTGCTCACATGCACCGTCAAGGCTTGGATCGCTGGCGCCGAGTGCGCGATCCTCCTGCGCCAAGCTTTTCGAGCCGGACAACTCTAAATGGCGCTACTGAACCTAAACCCAATCTCTGGTCTTTAACATTGACAAGCCTTCTGTGGCTTGGCCGGCCCACTTCGACCCCAGTTCTGACACCTCCCAAGCCTCTGAGCGAGTCCGTCAGTCCGTCTTGTGACTCTTGGCTGCCGCTCGCGTGTGGACCAGCGCCGTTGGCTGCTCGAGACAATTTGCCCAGCACTTGGCCTCGACGCCCCAGAGCACCGTCGGGGCGCCCTCCCACTCCCTGGAGTCCCTGCTGTGCTCTCGGCGCCTTGGGGGGACAAAGACGTCTGGGCACTCGGCTCCGCTGAGCTGATGGCTGCCTCCGCATGCCTCCGCAGGGGCTGTCCGCAGCAGCGCACACGGCGATCATGCACTGCTCAGGAAGCTGACGAAAGCCTGCGCTGCCAATCTACCCCTCTGTTTCCCTCGACTTCTCCACAGAGTGGAGAGCCTGCGATGCACACCCTGGGACTGCTTCCTGCCTGGAAGATACCGTGTCCCTCTGTCCCACCAACCAAGCACGCTGCGCCTCCGCTCCTTGGATAATCCGCTCAGCTCCACTGTAACGTAATGAACCACCTGCTATTCTTTAGCTGGTTACTTAGGGGCTCGGCCAGAAGCATAGATTAAGCTTGGTGTCTTTTTTTTAAGCTTACTGTGTGCCACGAGGTTCCGACCTAACCACGCTGACGGTATGACAGGGCCCGAATCCAAAGTTGTTCCCGCATGCGGACAAGACTTCTAATCTCTTGTCTGTCGCAATCCTCTGCCTGGCAGTGTCTTGATGAATATCCGCCACGGTCCGGCGGTGATTACACTGATTCTCGGCATGAGAAATCAATATCGCCTGGCGTTCAAAGCGCCTTCGCATAAACTGGGCGAAGAGCTTGTGGTCCGTTGCACGAGATGTCACGAAGAAGCCTCTCCCACTAACTCTCTTGGACGTATCGTGTTTTCGTTATATCCTGCCAAACACAGTATGGCTGAGCGCCGCTATCAGTGTCACTTTGCAAGGCGTGCTTTTCAGCTTGCCGGAGCGAGTCAAAGGCCCGAGTTTCGCTTCGTTGGCGCAGGTCACACTCAAGCCGCCAAGCCAGAGACCACTTTTTTGTTTCGAGAGTGGCCAAGCTTCGTGTTCCCACGTTTAACAACGGCCCCATCTTGTCATAAGGCCGCGTAAGCGCGATTGGGAATGCCGAGCATCCTGAATCGCAGCGAAGTTCCGCATGCCGGCATTGTACATAAACTACTATGGCATCATAGGGATCACATGCGCCTTGGGGGCTCTTATCTGGTGTCTATGATTGCGTATGCTGCAAACTCGGCAATGCAGTACCGGCTGTTTGCAAATTCTCTAGCAGTGCGAGAAACACATATATACGGCTGGTAGTAGTCAGCCGATGTCGCCTCCGCTTGCAAGGGCAGATAAGGTTGAAGCAGGTTATGAGTTTAAGCTTAACTGCAACCCCGGATTGGCCGGCAGCAAATCTACCTTAAAGCGAGCGCAAGACCGCCACAAAACTGTCTGATCAGCCCACACGAGCGCGCTATAGTGGCTAGATGGATAGTGCAGAGACACTGACACGTTGCGATTGCCAGTCATCGCTGCCGTGCTGTGTGCCGCTTCGTGCTGTTCGCTCGCGAGTTTTCGAACGAAGGAGGCAAGTTGGGGGCGCAGCGCAAGACCGTGAGATCAGAGGTCGAGCGGGTCTAGAGCTGCGCCAGCGGAGTCGCCTCAGCCTTGATTAGCGAATACCATTCGACGGAGCGCAGGGAGAAATTAAGGTAGGCCAAGCAATTGCATTGCTCGATAGCGTCCAAGGTTTGGTTAATTCGCTCAACGAAGACTGATGCAGCATCTTGCGCAAAACAAAATAACAACCCGCACTTGCGAATGCACTTGTGCTTTTGACAACAAGCGTCTCGAGGTGCACGTTGCCGACTGGCAAATCCAGCCAGCTATCACAACAACTCTGCCCTCCACAACACCTACGCCAGCGTTCATCTATAACCAGATGCACCGCCATGGCACAATCGAGTGCTGGCGGACGAAGCGAGCGACGATTCTAGGGGAAGCAGGCGTTCTTGCGTCTGGCGGCTCGATTTTCGCTTTGATTGTTATTAGCCTAGCATCCTTACTTCGGTGTCTGAACGGGTGCTGAAAGCTCCGCAATTGCGGCTTCACGGCAAGATCTCACAACTAAACGTAACCCACACATGCTAAACGCTTAATCGGACACCAGATGTGGAGCTACATGGCTACACAAGAGGCCATCCTTATACCAAGATCCGTAATTATCATAGCTTTGCCCCATTCCAGACTCCAGATCCAGCGATCTTTTCGACACTGGGCAGGTGAAGCCCGCTATCAAGGATCATAGCGCTTGCGTCCCTCATTCCACCCCCAAAAGCCAGCATCCAAGCACCGCCAACCCACTTTCCTCTCGAACAAGCATCCCCCTAGGCACTCCTCGCCGCAAAACCCGATTCCCGCATCCTCCTCTCGCAGCAGCAATAATCCACGAACCACAGCTTCCGCCTCCCGCACCCGTCGATCCGAAGGAATCGTAGCTTGAATCCTGCGTTCTTGGCAGGCGCCCACGTGCATCAGGTACACGCTCACCTCCCGTAGCATACAGCACCTGCAATTCCTTTTCGATATGTATCGTGTAAGTGTATTCTAGAAGGCTAGGCATCTGTGATTACCAAGACGGCGCGCACGGGGATCACGGGCTGGCTAGCGGGCGTTGCGACTGGAAGGCTTCCCGTTTGGGCAGGTGATGAGGTTGTACACGGTGCAGAGAATTTTTTTGCTGTGTGGTTGCAGGCGCTTAGTGGGTTGGTGGGATGAAGCTCAATATTGGCGAGTGGAGAAGGCATGGGGAAGCTTGTTACTACCTTCCTGCAAGGTACAACTTGCGTGCGCTGTGTCTGTCGCCAAGGCGTAGGAGGCTTGGGTGGCATTGCATAGGAGCCTTGATCTCTTCTGCGGGATGCGTGACGAGAGGACATTGTTGGACTTGCGAGAATTTTATCATTTGCGGTGATTGGCATCCAGTTGATTCAGGTTCTACCATGTGTCAGAGCGCTCTATCAAGGCTCTCGTACGACGGCAAGGCAAACCCGTCCTTATTGTCCTCTGCAGTCTTCTTACCCCCCGTCAATCTTGTGAACAACGGGAACGTAGTGGCCCATGCCACTGTCGACAACGCAGTCTGCAGCAACCATCTTTTCCACGCTGTGGCTGGATGAACCACGCCGGGCAAGACGCTAGGAATCTCTTGCGTCTGCTCGACGAACGGACGAAACGCTTTCTCGTACGCTTCCAGCGCTGTGCTAGGATGTTGACCAGCTGATAACTTCGCCAGCTCGCCAGCGAGCATGTAGGCCCCTATGATCGCCAAACTAGTACCCATACCCGTCAGCGGCGTAGGCGCGAACGCAGTGTCTCCAAGACAGATGACCCGATTAAGACTCCACTTGTCCATCTTGATCTGCTGCATGGGGTGGAAATAGAAATCAGGCGCCGCGCTCATGGCATCCAGGAGCCTCGTCGCCTGCCACCCAGCGTCTGCAAACTCCTGCCGTACCAGCTCTTCCTGTTTTTGGCGCCCTGCTCTTGCAAAATTCTCCCAGACGGTCTTGTGAGTCTCGTCGCGCGGCATCATTGTGAACATTGCTCTGATAGTGCCATATGGGTCGGGTCGGAGAGTGATGATGCGTGATCGCAGGCCGATGTACACATTCCACCAGTCGTTGTCTTGTATCGTTCTAGGAACAGTGAAGTACACGACGTACATGTTCTTGTCCTCATTGTTCACTGACTCGGGCGCAAAGACCTGTTTGCGCAGTTTCGACCACTGGCCATCTGCTGCGACGACGAGGTCGTACTCGTGTGCAGTGCCATTGCTGAGCTCGACTTTAACGCTGTTGTAGTCGTTGTGGAGGACTTGCTGTACTGTTGTGCTGAAAACGTATTCCACGTTCGGCTGGACTCTTGATGCTTCCCAGAGAATCTCCGACATGTCTCCTCTGAGAATCTCGAACTCGGACGTGAAGCTCGCAATGGAATCCTCCTTGACGGGGAAGGGTGCGAATGGCCTTCCAGTCAAGTCTATCAGTTGTGTGCCTTTTTCTGTGGTGTTGTGTTGCCTGATCTCGGCCTCAAGACCCATCCTCTTGATGACCGTCACTGCTGCGCCAGTGATATCGACGTTTTGCCCATGAGGTAGAAGAGCCGGTGCCTTCTCGACCACTGTGACGCGCGCTCCAATCTTGGATAAAAAGTAAGCCAGACTTGGGCCTGCAACGCCTGCTCCTGAAATGAGTACACGCATGGCAATGTATGCGGTGTAGAGGCCTCAGACTGCTATGTGTAATGTGTTGAACTGAGTACAGTCCGGACTGTCGTCCATCTCGTCTGACCGTCAACCTCTGATATACACTGTTGTGGCTCGGGGTCACCCATAGTCCGAATCCGTCAAGCCCGTCAAGCCCGAGTACAAAAGGCAGACTAGGAAACAGGCCGGTCTGCACGAGCAGGCAGCAAGCGAACGATTGGTACAGGCTCGCGATCTCCAGCGTAAGTATGAGCTAATTGAGTTTAAGCTCATTAGAGCGTATGCACTAGTAGGCTTGATCTGAATGCAGCGAATTAAGCCTGGCTAACATCCGGAGCTGTGGAGGCCTGACTGTCTTGACTGGCGCTGATGGTGAATGTAGGGAAAGTACTCAGCCTGACGTTTGTTGCAATCTACTTGGGTGAAGAGTGCCATATATTGTTCGCACCAGCCAGTGCTCCTGCGCAACAGCTTCAACCCTTCGCACCTTCCTGACAGCATTCTAGGGGTTGACGTCATTCCTAGGAGCTGAGATTGGTTCACCGCTATAAGCATGGAGCAGATCATTCGCAACACAGAGGGCTAATCCTTTGAATCAGAATGAGCAGTTCTCAAGTTGTGTTCTGTGTGGAGTATGTCGAGATGGATGTGCCCTGCATAAGGTCGCAGCCTGGGGTTGAGACAGGAGCGGTGACGAAGTGCCCCACCTCGAGCAATAGCTCAGGCAGCCTTAGAACCCGAAACATCAACTGCAATCGCTAATTGCTTCCACCTCCGCATTGCTTTGAGCGTTTCCCTTCCTTGCGCAATGTCTCTTGTATCTGGTAGGAGCTTCACTCCGCAGGTGCAAACCATAACTTACAGAAGCAGATGCCATCTGGGCTGCTTCGCCCACCACGACCCGCGGGCAGCCAACGCCCCTTTCGTCTGACCCCAAGGGAGAGCGGATAGCCTATGCTGTAAGCAATCAAGCAGCAATACCTGGAGTGAGACATGCTGACCGTTTCCACAGTCAGGCAAATCCATCTTCCTTCGCTCCATCGACGACCCCGCGGTCAGCAAGCAATACACCCAACACACCGCCCAGACCACCGTTGCCCGTTTCTCACCTTCCGGCTTCTATGTTGCAAGTGGAGATGTGTCTGGAGCTGTCAAGATCTGGGACTGCGCAGGCGAAGGCGCTACAAAAGGTGTGTGAGGGCAATGAGGACCGGCCGGCATCGACTAAGAAAGTGAAGCTGACGATGCTTAGGCGACTACCACATCATCGCGGGACGCATCAACGATATCGCATGGGACGGCGACTCGCAGCGAATCATCGCGGTCGGTGATGGCAAGGAGCGATTCGGACACTGCATCACGGCAGACAGCGGCAACAGTGTAGGAGAGATCTCAGGACACTCGCAACAGATCAACAGTGTTTCTATCCGTCAGCAACGGCCACTGCGAGCTGTCACCGGATCTGACGACAGCAGCCTCGTCTTCTACCATGGCGCGCCCTTCAAGTTCAACACCAGCTTGAGGGAGCAACACAATCGTTTCGTATTCGGCACAGCCTTCTCGCCAGACGGCTCGCTCTTCGCTAGCGTAGGTGCTGACAAGCGCATCTGGCTATACGACGGCAAGACCGGTGAGGCGAAGGGCCAAATTGGCGACGGCGTGCATACCGGCAGCATTTTCGGTATCTCCTGGGCAAAGGACTCGAAGAAGTTTGTCACCGCTAGTGCAGACCAGACCGTCCGCATCTGGGACCCTGAAGCAGGTAAAAACATACAGACTTGGCGAATGGGCGAGGAGGGCGTTGTCAGCATTCCTGATCAGCAAGTCGGCGTTGTGTGGCCCACCGGCCGCAGCGATGGTTTGATTGTCAGTGTGGATCTGGAAGGAAACCTCAACTACCTGGTAGACGGGAGCCCCAAGCCGACCAAAGTCGTGCGCGGACACCAGAAGAACATTACATCTGCTGGGATGTCAGGCTCGACATTTGCCACTGGCAGCTACGACGGTCGCGTTTTGGCATGGGACGTTTCCACAGGGCTTGCTGACAAGGTCGAGGGAGCCTCACATTCCAATTATGTTGCAGGCATCACGGCCGCCACCTCCGGGAGCCAGGCCGAACTTTACACAGTAGGCTGGGATGACACGCTGAGATCGATTTCTGTCCCAGACAAGATCTTTACCGGTGAGGCTAGCGAGTTGGGTTTCCAGCCTAAGGGCATTGCTTCTACGGGCGACGTTACTCTGGTCGCTTCAGCGGATTCGATAGCCGTTTATTCCAAAGGTTCCAAGGCTAGCTCGCTGTCAGTCAAGTATGGCGCTACATCGATTGCTGCACATGGCTCGACCGTAGCCGTTGGTGGAGATGACAAGCTCGTCCACATCTACACTCTGTCAGGGACTGAACTGAAGGAGACTGGGACAGAGCTCCGCCGCGCTACGGCCGCAATCTCAGCTATCGCCTTCTCCACATCCGGCTCTAAGCTTGCATTTGGTGCCAGCAACGGTAAAATCTATGCATATGAGGCTGGTGGGGACTGGAAAATCATTACGGACCGGTGGAGCGCGCACACTGCACGTATCACATGCCTAGCATGGGACGAGAGCGAGAATTATGCCGCAAGTGGAAGTCTGGACACAAATGTCATGGTGTGGAGTGTTGAGGACCCTGGCAAGCGAATCAAGGCGCTCAACGCTCACAAGGACGGTGTTACAGGCATTGCTTGGGAAAAGGCAACAAAGGTCCTTAGTGCTGGTGGTGACGCTAGCATCAAGGTGTGGTCCGTAAAGGCGTGAACATGATAGAGGACTAAATGCTCCTGATACAGCAGGTTGGCATGTTCATCGAAATGGTTCATCAAATGCGCCTAATGAGTTCATTGTGTATCTGAGGTGAGGGCGGAGCCCGCCGATAGACTGGAAAAGAGCGCAAAAGGATGGTGATCATGTGCCAGACCGGCTGCTCTTAAAGGGTAGCTTCCAGTGAGGCGAGCATGAACGAAGGACGTGGTTCGTTGTACCCTCGTGTGCACTTGCCGTCTCTTCCACGAGCCATGATTGCGGGACTCGTTAAGCTTCACGGCCAGGCTACCGCCCGCTGACCAACGCCAGCAATCAACTTCCAATGTCCTTCTGCCCGGCATCAACATCAGACATGATTGGATCTCTAAATTGCGGGAATCTTGCATGCCTGCACGCTTGTGCCGCCGTGCGCAGGCCATAGTGCTTTCATCGGTGAATTTCCTGGCTTGCGTCACCGGCTTGCCTTCTTTGCCTAAATCACAATGTTCGCAAATAAGCCCACCATGCAGAAGCGCTTGACAGCGCATGAGGCTGATTCTGTCCCTGCTGCAGCCAAGCAGAGTCCTCGAGTCCTCCGCGCTCATATAACAAGAGTGGACGCCTCATCTCATGTTTGGTCTCCCTTTCCCGACCTGCTTGCATTCTGCAGACCAATCCAACCATAGTTGCACCTTAGTTCTCTTGATTTTCTTTTAGTACATCATTAGCTCTTAGCATCACTTCTTCTGTAACTCTATTTCGTGGTTTCGATGGAAAATCCACACAATCCTGGTTACGACCAGGGCGGCGGCTACGCAACTGGTGACAGTAGCTTCAACACGGACAATTTCAACCTTATTCATCCATTCGAACAGCAACAAAGCTTTACTGGTCAAGGAGACCCTTCGATGGTTCGAGCGCGTCATGATTCGGTCAATTCCCAAGGCTCCTCTCAAGTGCAGCAACTATCTGGACAGTATCAGGCTGAACATCGGCCTTGCGGACAGCAACTGACCCCGATCGGTACTGCCTATTCCTCTCAGTCAGCAGACATGTCTCGCGTAACATCGCACGCGTCATATCTGTCCTCGACGTCTTCCGGTCAGCAAGGTGGTGGTGAGGCTCGCTTTCCCTATTCGAACAACCCTTTGCCCGCTGCGGCCGACATGCGACGCTCAAGGACCGCATACTCTCCTCGCTCACTACTGTTTGGCTATCAAACATACGCCCAGTCGAATATTCCTCAGATGTATCCTCCACTCACACAGCCCTACAACCCAAGCCTTACGAATGAGCTTATGGCATATGCATCAACAGTGCAGCATGGCACACACGACATGTCCCCGGATAATACTTTGTTTGGATTTGGCTTGCCTGAGCTCGACGGAGCTGATCAATTCGGGAGCAGCACATTTGGTAACGAGTAAGTTCATCCCACCTGTATACTATCACACAAAAAACGTTAGACTGCTTGAGTAACTTTGCGATGCACCCGGACTATTGCCCTGGACACCGGGATTGACCCTTGGATCGGAGCTTGAGCCTTCTAGATCTCTACCATGTCATCACCACTCCTGTTACCAATCCCAGGCTTCAGTGGAAACTATCTTCAGCAAGCCGTGGACATCCTACTGGACGACAAGCATCGATTCCTGCCAACCTATTCCACAATTGGCTCGGCTCCAATTGATTTACGCATGCAGAGACTCTCAATGCAATCCAGAGTATGCAGAAGGAGATATCATCTCATGGCGCGCTTCACATCCAGCGCATCATCATCGTCTTTACCAAAGGAACTTTTGGTGTTTCAGTGCTGTCCCGGGCCTGAGCGATACCGTTGAGCCGACAAAGTCTTTCCCTGAGGAGGATACATTATCGATACACGGCACATGTCCGTACACGACACTCTCGCCGCCATGGCTCAAGCTGGCGTATTACAACCAGCCTTGGAATTCCAGAACAAGGGCCATCCCTACCACAAATCAGCCCGGCCGGTGGATTCAAATCACTTGAGGACCTTTCCGGGCTTCCTGAAAGGTGAGTACATTTATATTTGGTCAATCTCTGTTGTTGTCGGCCGCACATAGTCCAATATCTATCAGCCCTGTGGATCGAGCACCCACATGGATTTGTTCAGTCATATTGCCGTCCAGACTCCCGCCAATACTGCAACCCTGCATGTTATACGCGCCTTGCCTTTTGTTTGTGGTCTCTGCCACGACTCGACGAAGCTATCAGCCTTGTGCCTGGTTACTTCTGCTATTTGAGATCGACAGCATGTTTCCACCTCTGAAGGAATTGAGATCAGCCTTAGGACGCCATTCTGAACTTCTTGCATCTCAATCATTCCTCAGAGGGGCCACTTCTTCCGTGATAGTCCACGTGTAACGCTATTCACATACAACTACAGAAGTTTCCCAGCTAAGCCAAACCTGAGCCTGTTTCATCCCAGGATTACACTATAACGTTATAAACATTTGGTAAATTCTTGCCATATCTAACATTATATTCCCAGTGCACCGTACGCTCCTATATACTCGACGCCGCAGTTCAACAGACGGCCAAATTCATTCAGCGGCCATCTACCGCGCCCAAGGTACGACTGCAGGTCAACATAAGTTCATATCATCAGAAGCAAGTGCTGATTGGTCTGTAGTGCGGTTACCGCAGCACCTCAAACGATCACGCCGGTCGTGGATCACTCTCCTAGTTCGGTACCGACTCAAGTACCCTCACTCGAGCTGCCGACGAAACTTACGAAACCTCGAGCCCGAAAACGCACTCCGCTGTCCGACTCTGATTCTGAAGAGATCACTGGATATGTCCTCGCTTCTGGCATATACAAATGCTCGGACCCAGAGTGTCAAGATTTGAGATTTGGGAGGCACGCAGACTTCAAACGCCATCTCGTCAACTTACACACTGATAAAGTCTTCGAATATTTCTGTCCCGAGTCAGGCTGTGACCGCTCACGCAACCCTGCGAGAAAGAGCAAGGGCCGCAGCTTCAAGGGCCGCAAAGACAAAATGGAAGAGCACCTCCACACTGTGCACCTCAAGAGTCGCAAGAAGAGGAGAATGTCTTCGGAGACTCTTCCGGAAGATGCGGAAGGTATTGAAGATGATGAAAAGGAACAACCCAAAACGCGACGACGCTTGTGAAACTAGAGGTACCACAGTACAGGTGGCCGGCCTCTGGCTCATGCAGTGCCCTGTATAGAGTCATACGTTCGCAGTGCAGAGTTTGTGGCGTTTTGGGTTGTTTGCTTTCTCACAGGACAAAATCTACAACACAATGGAGGGCTGTTTGGCTACATCGAGACACGACTGTATGACTTCACGGCTTGCTCTTGGTAAATGACACATGTTGATTGGAGTGAAACACGCGCTTTGGCTTTGCTGTAAATATTCATATTTATGTACTATGTAGCAGTTCAAACATCATACATCTATCAATATCGTCAGTAAGCTAGCCTCCTACCGCGCATAACACATCACCTCCTCTCTAACATCCCTCATCAGGCATCCAGTCCTTCCTCAATTCAAACCCGCTCTCCACGAACCCCGGCGCCACCGTCGTTCCAACCAGCGTCCATTCCCCCTCGCTCCTCGCTCTCTGCCATCGATGCGCCGGAATCACAGCTCGCGGTACTTGACCACCGAAGATATCGTCTCCGAGCAGTACACGCTCAGTGGCCGTTCCGTTATCCCACGACAATTCCAAAGTCATGGGAGCGCCGGCGTAGTGATGCCTGGCACAAGAGCGTCAGCACTGCGCAAGTCCCTTGGAACCCTCGCAACCAACCAGAGCAAGGGTGTAGAGCAGTATGAAAACAATAGCAGGGTAGTTGACGTACCACACCTCAGCAGCGTCAATGCGATGCCACTCCGAGCTCCCCTCGCTCCCCTCGAGAAGATAGTAGATTGCCGTCGACGCTGTTCTGTTCCCGTTTACCATCGCCGCATCAGCGAAGGTCTCCCGAAAATAGCCTTTTTCAATGTTTGGCTGCAGGTCGAGGAGGGCGATGACTTCGTGCGCTGGGCGGCTCAGTGGCTGGACTGCGAGGGTTAGGTAGGGGAGGAGGAGGACGGCGAAGACGGGGTACATCGGTGCGGTGGGGTTAATAGATGGGGGTGAGAGAGTGTGAAGTGCAGGTATGGAGTTAGAATGTGTGAGAGTGGAGTTTGTGTTGTGGGTTTGTGCGACGGAGGTGGTATGTGCAGCTTACGTGGGACTGGAAGCATGACATCAAGTGTGCTTGAAGAGTAGTACTCAGAGAAAGGATATCTGCTTTTAGCAGGGATACATCTGAAGTAGATTCATAAAAGTAGATGCGCCAAAATCCACGTCGAGATCGTACATAACTATCCACCAGCAACGACGGCCAGACCTTCGTAAATCTTCCGCTTGACCTTGAAGAAAGTAGCTGCGTCGCTGCTCCTGGGATCTGCGAAACGGTACGCGCCGCCATCGACTTCAATAGTGCCTGCTGCCGTTTTCCTTACTGCGACAGTCCCGTTGATGACCAACACACCCTCGCCTCTGAACTCCGCCTCCATTCCCGATGCTTTCATGAGCTTCCTCAGATCAGCAAGTCTCAGATCACCGACATGGAATGGCTGAGCCACAGAGCGCACCGCAGTCGCCATGTTCATCGGTATGACGTCCAGCACCGGCGTGTCGTCGTTCGCCTCTTGGCTAACAGGTATTGCGGGCGTAGCCTCGAGCCTCGCCCTTTTCTTAGCAGGAGGCTCGTCTTCCTCCTCTTTTGGTGGGAGGTCCAGACTCGCGGCCTGCAAGCGCCCGGTGATGGCAACGACGCCCAGACCGTGAACTTTCTGCCACCGCAGGTTCTGGATCATGCTGCGCGATAGCTTTACAGACCATGCGTTTGTGTCGACGCTGGCATCGATCATGACGCCTACTGCTGGCGTGAAGACATCGATGCTACTGCCTGCCTCCATAGAGGCTAGTGTTTTACGTAGTTCCTCTGCGAGATCCTTGGTTTCTGTTTCCTCGCCGGCAACAAAGATGAGGTTGCGGGGTTTGATCAAGGGAACGAGGGTCTGGATTGTGCGGCGGTCGTGCAAGCCAGAGAAGTCGATGTAGGTGATGCGGCACCTGATGTTGAGCGTCTCTGATTCCATCACGACCTTTGCGGGCCCGTCAACCTTGTCTGGGTCGTCCTCTGGCTCACTATCTGGCTCGACAGGCGCGTCTGCTCCGCCATCCCACTTCCTCTTCTGACCGACCGCATTCTCCTTCTTTACTGCATCAAGACGTGAAGTCTCGCCTGCCACATTGTCTTCTTCTTCTGCACGGGCAAAGTCTTCAGGGCGGATCAAGTCTCCAAAGTCATCTGCACGCCTTCGCTTGGTGATGATTGGGAACATCTTATCGGCACCTTTCTTGCCTTGGACTTCGAAGTCGTGGACGTTTTTGCGCCGGGTGAGAATGTTGACGCCCATCTCAGCATCAGTTAGGTCGACTTTGTTACGGGCATGACGAAGCGTTGCCGTTGTGTTGAGAGCCTTTCCTTGATGGGGATGGACCATGTCCTCCGAGTCTTCCGAGCTCTCGGATGTTGTTGACGATCGGTCGTCTACTACATCAGCTGTTTCCAGGTTGGTTGTAGCATCACCGCCTATCGTGTTGTGTAATTGTCTCTGTCTCGCCAGATGTTGTTGGTAGAGGGCCACTTCATCGCCTTCGAGCGACACGGTCCGGGCAGCTCGAACAGACGTTTGACCTGGAGCGTCTACGACTGTTGTTGAGGAGCCCTGTTCGGCGCGCGCGTTCTGTTCGTTCCAGACTTCCCACAAGTATCGTCCTAAGCCCTTCTCTTTCCCAGTGAGTTCACCAACGCGTTCTGTGAGAACAATCAAGTTCCTCTCGTCTGATGCTAAACTCTTGATGGCATCCTTTGAGAATCCCCATTCAAGGGACGTGTCGCTCGCCAATATAACGCGTGGCTCGTTCTCGTCAAGCATGCGCGTTACTCTTGTCCTCCGTTCTAATAACGTGACATGCCTGAAGTCAAACGGTGGTCTCGCGCCTCTGTCGTCTTTTCCACCCGATCTGCCCTTGCCCTGATCTTGACCGTCTCCTGCGCCGCCTGCCCCGAACTCCTTTACGATGCCTTCATCCATCCATTCCACCATGCTGCGTACATATCGCATTGTCGTACCGCCTGTTCTGCTGGCCAGATACAATTTGGCATTTCTCAGCGGGCTGTTGCTGTCAGCCCTACTAGCTTCATTCTGCCATGTTTCTTCGAGAAGATACGACAGCTCTAGAATACGAGCACTTGAATCGGTAGGGATCAGAACGGATCCGCCTCTGGCGACAGTTTCCCTGATCATAGACAGAAGAGCCTCATCGCGTTGATTGCCCTTGATGTTAGTATGCTTGCCTGACCCCTTACTGCTGCAGATTAGCGCAGTAGGGCGGCGAAGCTGCTCCAGCACCTCCGAACCGCCGGTTCCAGGTCCGCCTAGCCAGGCAGCCCCAGAAAGTACATGCTCTCTCGCCTGGTTCCAGTCCACCGCGTACACGACCGATTCCATACCATGCTGTATGTGCCATATTGTGCCTCCAAGTGTGTGTCCAGCGCTGTACGCAGTGATTGTAAGACCATTAAGGGGTGGAGAACTCGGTGATGCCAATGGTTGGCGTGGTTGCGAGTACTTGAGGGCATTTACGAGACCGAAATAGCTGGCAATCTCGTCGTGTGTCGGGGCCTGGAGCAGGAGATTCGGATTTTCTCCTCCCGAGAGCGCAGTTGAATATGCGTAGGCCGATTCGTTGAGGGACTCGGTCGAGATTATGGAAGCTGCGAGCGGTGTGGAAGCGTAAAGGTCTTGGAGAAGTGTACGTCCAAGGGATATGACGGGTATCGTTGCGTAGACGGGTATGCGCGTGAAGGTTGGAATATTTTTGCAGCAATGCACATACGCGCCGAGATGCGCAGTGGTCGCATGAGTGAGCAGGATGAAAGAGAGCGTGGGAACGTGTCTGGAGCCAACGCAATCAGCTTCGATCGTTGTACATTGGATTGTCTATATACAGCTGTACATGAGAACCGCACACTGAATGGCACCTACCTCTCTATCTCTTTGACCTTTTCGACGTCAAAGCTCTCGTCCCAGCCTACATCAATAAGCACCTTCACGCCTCCATCAAACTCGAGCAATGACTGCGAAGCTGGCGATGCAGATTGCGCCCCAAGCAAAGGCGTGAAATTGAACATGATGGTGGCAGTCAGCTAAACCGATGCATGCGATTGAATTTCACGTAGGCATGGCGGCCTGCCGCAATGACAGGACTGATACGGCGCGTGGATGGTTGCTGTCACCTCGAACAACGCGCCGCGGTCATTGTTCCCTTAGCGTGAGCCAAGACGCTAAGGGTGGATGCAAACACAGCAAACAGCACAAACACGTCAAGGGATGAGCAGCTATCTGAAGAGGCGGCTCCGTCATGACTTGATAACTCGAACCCCTTCTCGCAACAACGTCGGCTTCTGCAAGTGACAATACGGCCCGCCGGTGCATGAAACATGCCGCGTGTTGGGAAGGTGATCTTGTGTAACGAAAAGCACGTGATGCGTCGCTACCAGTCGTGAAGGTGGGATGACGGAACGGGTTGCACATCACTTCATCCTACAGATATTCACATCCCGCAGACAGGCATCCTCTGTACAACACATTCGATCAAATCCAGAACCCCTGCCACCTGCAGTGCTCTGTGCTTCACCAGGCATTAGCTAGCAACGACCAGCTCCGTGATCTCGATCGCCTGCAAGTCAACGTGCCGAAAGTCCGGAATATTAAAATTCCTGTACGCAAGCTCCTCTGGAAGGGCGGCCTGAAAGGTCCAACATTGAGCTGTTGTGCAGCTGTCGACCTGTCCGGCTGCGTTTGACGAATGAGACGGCATTGTTGCTCTAAGCAAACCCCGCGACAGTGCATACCGCTAGCATATGCAAGTCACACCCGCTTCGTCTCTTTGCTCCACCTTCGGCCCTCTCTCGGATGCCTGATCCCGCTTTGCAAAGCGTATCGTACCGAAAGATCCACAAACTGGCTAATGTAAGTCGCCCTTCTCGGTCTCCGCTGTCACTACACTGCAGGGTCGGATGTTTCCAGAGGCTCGTACATCTCAAACATCGTCGTACACCCTCAAAAGAGATGGAATGTTGTGCACAGATCTCTCCTCTATTCATGCGTCATGACACTCGTCAGCTGGTAGGCCACCATCCTGGAAATTATCGCGTTTCGCTCAAACAGGCATGACTGCGATAGCGCAGGGTGTCCGGGCTCCACATCGTGATGAGACAATCCCCTATGGACGAGACTACCTCGAATCATGCTAGCATGCTGATATTTTGAAGCTGATTCATCCTCATCTATGGTGAGATGCTTGTCAGTTCTTGAGCAGCAAAGTCACACAGCAAGACCTCGGTGATGCCGCTTCCGATGCGCTCTTGTTATTGCAAGCCGCCTCGCTTCGATAGCTGATCACTAAACTACAGCTTTGTCGTTAGAGCTCCTCGGCACTAGCCGAGATCAATGCGGGAACCCTCTAGGAGCCAACTTCGGGGGCGTGCTCTTTTGAGTTTGCCAGTCCGTCCGTGTTTCCGCTCCGCCCGCTACCAATCTTGAATGTCCCGAGTTCAGTGCGGCGTTAAGACTGTTGCCGTGGAGATTACGATCGATAGAAAGAGTGGTTAATACGCAGAGGATTCCTGCCTTGCTGAAATTATTCTTCGGCCGTTCTCCAGTAATAGATCGCCGCGAGTAACATCTATTGCTCTGCTGACGGGCGCAAGCGAGTACCTCCGCCATGCGGGGAGATGACCTCTGGGGGCTGGACGTTGCTTCGCTGAACCTACCAGGTCAGTGAAATGTTAAGATCTGCGCGCCCTATCCTTGTCATGTGGCTGAAAGCTCAAAACGTTCGACACCACCGGCTAGCCGGTCTTTGCATCTCTGCTCGTATCCCATGCCTCCAGCCGCCATGTTTGTTATCTGCTGTCAGGAGGGACGTCTCGAGCTGCAGTCATTTGACCGGATAACCACCGCGAAGGATGATGTCGTCCGGTCATACATTACAGCAACCAAGAGGATAATAACACTACATACGTGCTCAGGCGTCTGTCGTTGGTGGGGCTGATTATCAGCTAGGAACGATTGAACGTCGAAAAGAAGATCGCGTCCCACTGACGCTTCGCATGTGCGGCCGTAGGATGTATGGCGTTAGGCTGTTGCCATTAATTGTCAATTTCAGGGATCCAAGCAAGGTGAATAGGCCTTGGCCGTAGCCCACAGGCTGATCAAGGAAATCACCTCGTAACAGACAGTTTTTGCGGCGTTACCTCTGTATTTCCCGCCGCTGTCCATCTTGGATCATCAGCTTTCCGCCTGGGGTGTGTCTGACCAACAGCATGTCGAAGCTGGCGCGGGAGAACTAGATGCGGCCGATGAAAAGCGAGTCGTGCTGGCAGTAAGGTCCGCGCGGCTTAACCACCATAGGTAGCACGTTACATTTCCACGAGGGTTGACATTTCTGTATCACACAACTAGCGCTCACGCCGGCTGCTCTCTTTGAAGCCACATGCAGCTCCTGATCGCTCTGAGCAAACGTCAACACAGTGCCTTGCGTGGACAGTGCACTTGCTATTCTGCAAGCTTCGGTCTGCTCCCTGCTTTGAGTAGTCGACGGCCCGGTGCGCTGGATAGAGTGGAACCACTACTTCCAGGGTCATCCTCCATCGTGTATTAGAGGCGAATTTGTCCTCGTTGCAACGACGCTACATTTCACTCACTATAACCTCTTGTCGTCCCGTGTCGTGCAACCTGGCCTTGAACCTCGCCGGCTTACCTCTCTCGCCCACCCTGCACTGCACCAAGCACTCTAGTACCTAGATCCTGGTCGATAAAGCCGTATTGCCTCCCCACTCAGGGCGATCATCACTGAACGCCTCTTACGGGACGACTGCTCGCGATTGCGCAGCTCACTTCGTCCTTACATCAGCCACTATCACGCGTGTAGTAGGATCGTCACCTACCAGAATTCCCAATTCATCTGCCGCTGCCTTCTTAAGGCTGCTGTCGGATTGAGTGCACTTCCGAGAGACGCAGTTTCGCACTTTGTTGCACCACACCTCATTGGCTCTTCGTCTACACCCACGACTCGCTAGACGCAGTCCCCCGCTCTCACGCAACAACCCGCCTTATTACTCGCAGCTTCCATACCAAACTTTCGGAGCATCTTGCAACAACGTCGTTGCGTCCTCGAAAAAGCACTGGCTGTTCTGTTTCACCGTCGACCAGGACGAAGCAACATCTTGCGATAGCGTCGTTAGTGTTGCAGATTTACACAGGATTCAAAGCTCAGTGCAGTTCGGCTTGCACTCAGCTCCGAACGCGCACGACACAAACAAACGATTTGTACACCCAATGTTGCCTGCTTGTCAGTAACATCACCCAAAGCTGCTCCTATCAGGCCGGATGATTTCTACCATCTCCTTTGGCCCCTCGCCGCCAGGCGCCCACAGTCGAATGAGCACCAGCTCGTCACCCCAGCCCTCCATGTCGTCCTCTGGGAGCGACTCTGCCCTGACAACACCCAACTTCGATTCAAGTATTTTCTCAGCTTCTGAATCACGTTCAGACGGTCGGCGGGATTCACGCACAAGCCCCGACGACATCATTCCGAAGATCGAAGAGGCAGAGCTCGATCTAGCTGACGTCAAGGAGGAAACGGATGATACTCCCATTTCCCCGACTGAGCCTGTACGCATACGACGAGCTCGTGGTCGACCCCGGATTCACCCGCCCCGCTCGCCCACAACTCTTTCGAAACAAGCAAAAGCACGGTCAAAGACTGGTTGCACGACATGTCGAAAACGAAAAAAGAAGTGTGACGAGACTAAACCGTTCTGTAAGTGTGCGTAACCGTGCAACTACATGCCAGACTAATCAGATCTAGGTCTGTCGTGTCAGAAGAACAACATCCATTGCGAAGGCTACAAGCCATTGGAGATCTGGAGAAGTGGAAAGGAGAAGGCAGCAGAAGGTGTGTAACGAGCGGTTTCCCCCCTTCAGAGCTAATGAGAGCACAGCACGGAAACGAAGCGAAGACATCAGGTTTGATCTACCTCCTTTGATGGAGGGTGTTGAGAGCGACCTGGACCGTTCGCTCTTGCAACACTTCGCAGCCCGAGCAAGCTCCGTTCTTACCCTGCATGGCGACAAAGCAAGTAACCCCTTCACTAAGATTCTGTTGCCGATGGCTCTGCAGCACAAAGGCTTGATGCACTCAGTGCTGTGCCTGTCCGCTTCACATATGAACTCAGTCACCTCGTCGGAAGCATATGAGGATCGTCAAGCATACCATCGCGGCAAGGCCCTGCAGCTCCTGCAGCATGACCTCGAGCGACAGAAGGCTGGGGAAGATGGCGTGATGGTCTTTGAGGACTCGAATGTTGCTCAGATCTTGCTCCATCTCCTTCATTCGATTTGCGACGGAAACACCTCTGGCGAATACAGGATGCACATGACGGCTGCGAGGCAGATTGCAATGAGCCAAAAATCCGCCAATCCCGAGTTCCAGTCACTCTTCGATGAGTTTTTCTACTATCATTGGATCGCAAGTCAGGTCACCTCCATGGATGGTACTGATGTGCCGATCATGGACGATTTCAACCTGCCTTTCAAGATCAACCCCGAGACTGCTGGTCTCATCGGCGTGTCGGATGGTCTGTTCGGTTTCATCTCGAAGATTAGCAACCTGCGACGACGCCTCAGATCTCGCATCGACAACAAACTCGAGCCCACAATGGACTACGAAGCTCTGCTTGCTGCACATGCCATCGACAGCGGTCTGCGCGGCTGGGTCTGCCCACAAACACCAGGCACACCACGCTACACCATCTCAATGCTGTATCGCCAAGCTACATGGGTTTATCTCTACCGCACGACCAAGACCTCTCATCCACATCCGTACATCAAGAACGCTGTAGATGACGGCATTCGATACATCAACGAGCTGCCTGCAGAGGGCTGGATCCAGAGCAACGTCCTTCTACCACTGTTCCTCATCGGCTGCGCCGCGTTTGAAGAGGAGCAGCGTATCGAGATCGACCGTGCATTTGCAGGTCTGATCGCCTGCACAGGGCTGGGAAATATTGGCTTCGCCAAGGAAGTCGTCGATGACATCTGGAAGCTGATGGATTCAGGCGACCTAGAGTCATGGGACTGGGAGAAGATCATCCATCAAAAGGGATGGGACTTTCTTGCCACATAAAAACGGGCGTACCCGCCGCCTTTGGTCTTGTTACTTCGCTTCTCAATTGTTGCATTATCATGGGTCATTTCACGGAGTAAAATGGAGTATTGCATGCGCCACACGTTTTGGTCTTTGGCATGCGTTTCTGGGACGAGGGTGAGCATCCTTCAAGGCATGGGCGCGGCGCGGTCTGCATCTGGTTGGCACAAGGTCGCTTACCACACGGACGGTGCACAGCGTAGGATTCTGGACGGACAATCGGGTTCTCATTTTCTTCACTGCATTACTTCGGTATGGTTTTGGGCAATTTCCTTGTCGAACAGCGTTTCAACGGTTGGACATTCGGACGCACACACTTTGCATCTTCGATCTGCGCAAACACATTGCATTTGGCTAGGCACATTCACACACAGCATGGCGAGTTCCGTTACAAGCATTATCTGTAGCTAGACGTAGCGGGCATGTAGGTCGGTAGAGTTGGGTTTCACGACACGTAGCTGCGCAGCGAGAATGCAGGCTAGAGGGAGTTCCACTCGAGCTTCGAATCCTAGCGCTCTTCTTCCGCACTCACTTTGTGGGTCGATGACGATCGGCCGAGGTGTCAGGGTGAGGGTTGGCGCGCTGCGAGGCGCCGAGTCTGGAGCCTCGTCTCGACATTCCTGCCTGTGACGCGACACGGTTTCTCCTCCAATCCGGGGCTGCGACACCCGCAGGATGTCATGCTTGAAGATGCTGTGCTCTCCGCAGAGCTGAGGATCCCCGTCCTGAGCATTTCCCGCAGCGCGCTGGTTGCTCGAGTCCGCATTTAGCCGACGGGCGAACACTTGCATCATGCGAATGAGATGAAGGGTGAATCACTCGGTGCCGTTCATCAGGAGCTGCGTACGCGATGCGGCCGTTAAAGATCGCCGCTAGGTTGAGCTTCGCCGGTCCGGCCTGAGCGCTTTGCGTGGGGGCTGAGCCAGCTTGCACAAACCTGAGGGGCTGGCAGCCACTGAACAAGCCATCTGCGTTGGCCCCTTGATGGCATGCATAGGCCTCGGGATACTTTCCAGTGAACATGCCCAAGACGGTAGACACGGCGTTGCGTGAATGCATCTCGGACGGTAGCGTATTTCGTGTCGGTCCTTTTGAATGTCCATGTCAGGAGCGCTCTCTTGCCCCCACGTTGTCCGGAAGCTTGTGTGATGGGTTCCACTGCTGATGAATTGTTCAGACTAGAAGTACAGGGTTGGCGGACGAGTGCGCGGTCCTCAAAGACGACGCTTCACAATCTCCCGATGTGACGTGGGTGCGAAATCGACAGTTTGTATCCACTCTGCTTTAGTGCTGTCGTTAAATTTCAAGCAATAGGAGCGCATCCACTACCGCGAATGGAGATTGTTCTCGGACCATAGTCTCCACATTCCCTACCAAAGGCATATCACCGGGACGTTGCAATTCTGAATCCTGAATCCTTCAAAACAACAATCCGAACCCGACATCGCCGGTCGCAACTTTAGATCGCACGTTGACAGCTGTGATCATCATGCGCTCCGCATGACTCCGATAAGCAACAGCAGTCAGCCTCGAGTTTGCACACCGTTTGCGGAGGTGGCCTCGATTCTCAACGCGCTTTGTCCAAGTGTGGCTTGCGGTGCCCATCATTGATGCCTTGGGCGAAGGACCACTTCCCGAAAGAGTATACTGCATGCAAGCTGAGTCCGGAACTAATTCAACCAATAGATTTGCGTTGATTTGGAATATGGATTAAGACCAATTCGATGGTGCCTGCATAGATTCGCAATGGAAGTCGATAACGCAAGTCATGATGCGAGATCAAAGTGGAGTGATTCATGTGTTCACCGCTCGCTATGCGTTTACCGATGTCAGCAGAGCTAATGCACTGCCCACGAGGACACTTTGGTGTCGTAATGGCTTGTCAATCAAATGATTTCCAGATCGCCAGAGAAGTCGTATAGGGCTGTGCGTTGGGCGAACTGGACGGCTTGGGGACCTGCAGCTGACAGCTGTGTAAGCTAGCAAGGCCACGAAGAGGTCATCGGTTGTGCATGCTCGATTGTCGGTGTGGTCGACAGCTTCGAGACCAGGCCTTTCGCGCTCCGAACGTGTCGGTGTAGACTTCTTGTTACAGTTCTTTTCAGACATCACGTCTAAAGCTGTGTAACATGAGATGTAGGGCTGGACCAGCAATTCGACCGCGTTGCAAGAGCCGCATGGGTCACCATGCCGGTGAGGCATTACGAGTGGACCCTGTACTGGAGGGCGATGCAGCACAGCGACAGGCTGGTGACAACAGCCGTAAGCCACGCGCCGAGGCAGCAGTCAAACTGCGACTTCAGATTCTTGCTGAAACCCTGCAGACGGAAATTAGCGATGTCGAGATGTCAAAAACGGACCAGATGACACTAGTAATAGGACCTGCAGTGATATTCAGGATCTATCCGATCGGTGTCGAGATCTAGAGGCGCACGGCCTGAAGGTGGAGCAGGATCCTGCCTCACTCTCCATAGACCCGTAAAAGGGTTCAAAAAGGGTGTATATTCACAGTATGTGATGAGCTGGAACCCGGAGCCGACGCTAATTCGCGTCGTCATGGCCGATAAATTAGGTGATTGGACCGAACATCGAAAAGAACGGCGGCCAAGGTCTCCTAACCTGTAAGGACGAAGAGCCAAAATACAGTTTGACAGATGCAGGAACTGTCCGACTCAGACGAGCCGCAGACAAGATTTTTGCAAAGTGATGGAAACAAACATGCCAAGAAATGTGGTAGAATCTGGTAGGAGCGTCTGCGCGTGGCCTCCTCCACAGAACACCAGCGAGCCGAAGCACGACCAAAAGAAGAGACTGGCGAGTAGAATGGTTCGAGCCGAACGAGAGGACCAGCTCGAACATCCCGACGTCGCACAGCTTCACGGACCCATGCCCGCGTTGCGCGAGTGGACACGTCTCGACTGTCGTGCAACCGACCCCCGGATTCTCCATGCGCCAGCGGCCCCCACAGATCTTGCAGCCAAATCTAAGGCGATGTCGCACAGAACCACGGTCCTCCGTCTCATAGGCGAGCCGTTACAAGTGTAACGGCGGCCCGAAGTTTGGCTTGAGGGCTTGAATACAAGCGGCTGGCTGTTCCCGTTCAGTGATCTTCAATGATCGGTGCTGATCTCGTAGCGTGTGGCTGATTGATGTACACTCCCATCGTCTGTCTTGTTGAAGAGACAGCAGTTGGTGGTGTTCTGGCTATTGTGTCTCGTAAATCAGGCGGTCCATTCGCCAGATGTGGTGTAGCGCAACGGAGGAGGCGACTTCGGTTGGCAAGCGACCACTGCATTCGCGTGAGACTGACCGACTTGCCGTGCCGTGAGACGACAGGCTGGAGCCGTACTGGTTACAGTCGCATTCTGCTTTGTTCTTGCACACTCAACATGAACACGCCACTGTGGTTCTGACCGTAATGGCGTCGACAGAAAAGAGCAGGGCCGACGTTGAGCACAGAAGCCATGAGTGCGACACTGATGCTGGGTTCCCCGCGAATTCAAAGGAGCTGGACGTGGACGAACACGAGCAGCCACGACCCGACGCGATCCACCATATTCGGTCTCATGCATCTCACGCCGACAATGCCATCTCCTTGTCGGAAGTTGACCCCGTGTCTGTACGACTTGACCACCTCTGTGTGTCTGTCAACGAGGCGCCCAACGCATTCGCCAAACTCATCTCAAAGAAGAAGGTCACGACAAGTCAGAGTCACGTGAAAAACATACTCGACGATGTCTCAGCCGACCTGCCGAGTGGAACCTTGACCGCCATCATTGGCGGCAGCGGCAGCGGGAAGACCTCTTTGCTCAATCAGATGAGTGGACGGATGAAGGGGAGTCGCATATCGACATCTGGCCGGACTCTGTTCAATGGCAGCGAGGATGCGTCGAGGATCAAAAGCGCCTATGTGATACAACAAGACATCCTCCTTCCGACACTGACCGTCCGAGAGACCCTCACGTATGCTGCGCAACTGCGGCTCCCGTCTTCAGTGACGCAAGCTGAACGGAAGCAACTGGTGGAGGAAGTCATTGCAGAGCTGAGCTTGAAGGAAGCTGCAGAAACCCGCATAGGAAACACTGCGCACAAGGGCTGCAGTGGCGGCGAGAAGAGGCGAACCAGTCTTGGTGTGCAGCTCCTGTCGAATCCGAGCCTACTGTGGCTGGACGAGCCCACCACGGGTCTTGATTCAACGAGCGCCTACCAAGTCGTCAAGACGCTGCAGAATCTCGCTCGAAAGGGCAGGACGATCATTGTGACCATTCATCAGCCACGATCTGAAATATGGAGTCTGTTCGACAATGTCATACTCCTCACAAGGGGCAGTCCTGCGTACGCGGGCAGTGCAAAAGATTGTCTCGACTACTTCGCAAAGCTTGGTCACGAGATGCCGCCTTTCACCAACCCGGCGGAACATCTCATCGATGTGGTTAGTATTGACAACAGGAGTGAGGAGGCCGAGGTTGTTGCTGAAGAGCGAGTGCGGCACATCAAGGCAGCTTGGCGAGAGCACTGTGACAAGACGCTCAACGAGAAGAACGAGCAAGGCTGCACTGCAGGTGCTGTTGGGCCCGGGTCTGAGTCAATGGCACCGCGACACTCCGGCATGCTGCAACAGATCAGAGTGCTCACCTCGCGGACCTGGGTGGTAACGATAAGAGACCCAATGGGCATGTTCGGCAGCCTGTTGGAAGCCATCAGCATGGCGGTTATCACAGGATGGATTTTCCTGAACGTCGATGGATCCCTCTCTGGTATTCGTTCTCGACAAGGCGCACTGTACAATGCAGCTGCTTTGCAAGGGTATCTCATCCTGCTCTTCGAGACATATCGCCTGACAGATGACATTCAGCTATTTGATGAGGAGGCACGGCAAGGTGTTGTCAGTATTCCTGCCTTCCTCATCTCACGACGCTTTGCTCGATTCTTTATCGAAGATCTCCCGGTGCCGCTCACCTTCTCAGTCATCTACTACTTCATGGTTGGCTTTCGTGCTGATGGCGCTCAATTTCTCACCTTCTTTAGCGTCATTCTCCTGGAGCACTACATCGCGGTGTGCTTTGCAATGGTTTGTGTAGCCGTCTCGAGGAACTTTGCAGGAGCCAGTCTCGTCGCCAATCTAGCGTATACTCTGCAGTCGATGGCTTGCGGGTACTTCATCCAGTCGAACACGATTCCAATCTACGTGCGATGGACCAAGTGGACGGCTTATGTGGTGCGTAATCACCCGCTCACGTAGTGTAGTATGTCCTTGCTGACCACTGGCAGTTTTATGCGTTTGGTGCTTTGTGCGCCAATGAGTTCACCGGCAGCTTCTACGACTGTCCTGTTGGCGGTCCCACAGACGAAGCGTGTAAAGAATACACCGGCAGCTTCATCATGGACTCGCTTGGCTTTCCTGACGACTGGGTATGGCGGCCAATCCTGGCTTTGACTGGATACGTGTTCGCCTTCTACGCAGGAGCAGCTGTGCTATTGAAGTACTGGAATGCCGAGATTGTCATGGCGCGTGCTCGGCCGTCCAACATGGACGCATCTGCCGGCAAGGAGAAGATGAGCGAACGTCCACCTGATGAAGTGAGAACGATCAACATCCGCCTCGAGGGCTTTGGCCTGGATATCGAGAAACGCGCCTTGCGGTCTCAAACAACGAAGTCAATTCTCAACCCACTTACTGCAGAGTTCCAGCCAGGCTCTCTGAACGTCATCATGGGTCCCTCCGGTTCAGGGAAGACATCACTGCTTAACAGCATGGCTGGAAGATTGAGAGATGACTTGTCCACACACTACAGGACGTTCGGGACCATGAGCTTCAACGGACTTGCGCCGTCCGAAGATGTTGTACACTCCATCTGCTCGTTTGTCACCCAGGATGACGACGCGCTCCTGGCTTCTCTGACGGTCCGCGAAACGCTCCGGTACGCCGCAGGCCTTCGCCTTCCCAAGTGGATGTCCCGGCAGCAGAAGATGCAAAAGGCTGAGGAGATTCTCCTGAAGATGGGTCTCAAGGACTGCGCAGACAACCTGATTGGCAACGACCTCATCAAAGGCATCAGCGGAGGCGAGAAGCGCCGCGTGACCATCGCTGTTCAGATCCTGACTGAACCTCGTGTCCTGCTACTCGACGAACCGCTGTCAGGGCTTGATGCATTCACGGCGCTCTCGATCATGGACGTGCTGCTCGGTCTCGCGCACGAGGGTCGCACTCTCATCGTCACCATCCACCAGCCTCGCTCCGACCTGTTCGCCCACTTCGGCAACATCCTCCTCCTCGCCCGCGGCGGCCACCCCGTCTACGCAGGACCAGCAGCGCAGATGCTCGCCCACTTCGCCGCGCAAGGCTACGACTGCCCTCGCCACATCAACCCGGCCGACTTCGCCCTCGACCTCATCACCGTCGACCTGCAGCACGCGGAGCGCGAGGAAGCCAGCCGCGAAAAAGTCCGCCGCCTCATCGACGCATGGCACGCTGACCTCTTCCCCGCGCCCCGTACCGGCTCCATCGCCACGCCCGCCGAGCTGGGCAGCCTTGCGCGCGAGCCCGCCAGCTTCGCGACCGCGTACGCGATCCTCATCCGGCGCGCAACCAAGAACTTGTTCCGCATGCCGGACCTCATCGTGGCGCGCATCATGCAGGTGGTGGGGCTGGGCATTGTGCTGGCGCTGTTCTTCGCGCCGCTGAAGAACGACTACTTCTCGATCCAGAACCGGATGGGGTTGTTGGTGGAGATTGCGCCGCTGTACTTTGTCGGCATGCTGAACAACATCGCCACGTACCCGGTGGAGCGCGACGTCTTCTACCGCGACTACGACGACGGGGTGTACGGCGTCGAGGCGTTTTTCCTGACGTACGTGTCCATGACGACGCCGTTTGAGCTGCTCTCGTGCTTTGTGTTTGCGGTGCTGGCGGTGCTGGCCGTGGGGCTGCGGCGCGACGCGCCGACGTACTTTATCATCACGTTCAACGCCTTCTGCATCACCAGCTGCGGTGAGAGCATTGGCATCGCGTTCAACACGCTGTTCTCGCACACGGGGTTCAGCGTGAACGTCATGAGCGTGTTCCTCAGCGTCGCGCAGGTCATGGGTAAGCCTCTCACTTTTCTCCGTTGATCAACAGATGACAGTGCTGACGCGGCCCAGGCGGCGTGCTCTCGCTCAACATCCCCGCGTTCCTGCAGGCCTTCAACCACCTGTCGCCGGTCAAATGGGCCATTGGCAACATGGCGCCGTACACGCTGCGCGGCGAGCGGTTTGCGTGCGCCGACTGGCAGCAGATCAACGGGCAGTGCCCCATCACGACGGGCGAGCAGGTGCTGCAGCTGTACAAGCTGGACAAGGACCCGGAGATGCACATCATGGCGCTGGGGGTGTGTGCGGTGGTGTACAGGTTCCTGGCGTATGTGGTGCTGAAGTGCGTCAAGGAGCGGTGGGTGGGGAGGGTGTGGAGGGGGGTAGGTGGGGGGAGGGGGGGAAAGAGGGGGTAGTGGTTGGGTAGTTTAGACAACGAGGTCTGCTTCTCCTTCGATTGCTGTACGCGAGTGTTGGGAGAGTGGTCTCTTGCTGGAGCATTGTGCTGTGCATGTTGGATCTTGTGGGTGGGCTAGTCCTGTGCATGGCTGGACCTGCCATGGTGGCGCCAGGACGAAGGCGAGACGTCAGCAGGGCGACGCGTGAATACGTGAATACTCACTGCACGTCGAAGCAAGCCATCCATGTACTGCTCGTCCAGCCCTTGCATGCCATCCCACGCCATGTCACTGCACGCACAGCACAGCACGGCACGGCACGGCACAGCATCTATCTATCTATGTAGCTACGTCTCACGAAGCGAAGGTGAACAGGCGCAGGAATGCAGTATCCTGGCAAGTGTCGAGTGAGTGCTGCCATTGCTCCGGGGGAAACAGGCGGGTGTGTCACGGCAGGTGCGTTGAGCGACCACAATGTGCAGGTGCAGTCATGTCATGTCTGGTACGCGCCAACAGCCCTATGTATGGGGGCGCCATCTGTTGTCGGCAGCGCGCCAGCCCTGTGAGACTGGAACACTGCACCGCTACGTAAGCTGCGTACAGGGCACGCAAGGGCGCAGGCCGCGCAGGCGCACTGCGGGCATGGGCGCAACAGGCGTAGCGGGGCAGCGTCAGCGGCGGGCAAGGCTCTTCGGCGTGGTTCCTGGGAGGAGGCTCTGCAGCGGTGGGCGGTGGAATGCCTGCAGGGGCCAGAAACGGCGGGCAGCGTTTCGAGGCGCGGGACGATCAGGGCTAGCTCGACTCGCCGACCCAACACGGGGAGCGAGCGAGCGGGCGGCTTACGTCGACGCGCTGCGAGGCCATCAAGGCGCCGCTCCCCCTCGCCCGCTCCCCGACCCTCGCGCCGTGAGCATCGCACTCACTCGCAGGCGCTCCGCACTCGACCCGGCTCCCTCGGTCCGCCCTACCCGCCATCATGCTCAGCGGCCCGCCCCGGCTGGTGCCCTTTGTCGTCGCAGCCTGCGCGCTGGCGCTGCTTGTGTGGTACTACGCGGGCGGCGGCGGCGGCGCAGGCTCGTCGCTGGCGGCGTGGACGCCCGGCGCCTCGTCGCCGTCGTCGACAACAGCGCGGCCAGCGTCGCTGCGGCCCGGCGTCGACCCGCTCGACTTCAGCATCCCGCTGCGCTTCGCCGACGGCGTGCCCAAGCCGCCCGGCAGCAATTACAGCTTCAAGATTGTCGTGCCCAAGACGGCCAAGGAGGACCTGCAATGGATGGCCGACGAGATGCCCGACGCGCCGCTGGTCGTCTACGAGGTCGACAACGAGCGCGCCGAGCACCGTGTGCCCAAGAACAAGGGCCGCGAGGCCATGGTGCGTGCTGCCGCCCCAGAACAGACGAGCTGGACGTGTGCTGCTGGACGTGTGCTGCTGGACGTGTGCTGCGTGCTGGATGCTAACCCGCCCAGGTCTACCTCAGCTACATCATCGACCACTACCACAACCTGCCCGACACGACGCTCTTCATGCACGCCCACCGCCACGCCTGGCACAACAACCAGCTCATGGGCCTCGACGCCGCCCAGATCGTCGCCCGCCTCAACCACGCCCGCGTCGCCCGCCTGGGCTACATGAACGTGCGCTGCCACCACGACCCCGGCTGCCCCGACTGGATCCACATGGACCGCCCCGGCGGCGACTTTGACTTCTTCCACAAGCCCGAGGAGATCTACTGGCGCAAGTCCATCTGGGAGGAGATCCACCCGGGCGCCCCCGTGCCCCCCGCCCTCTCCGGCATCTGCTGCGCCCAGTTCGCCGTCTCGCGCGACCGCATCCGCCAGGTGCCCCTCGAGCGCTTCGTCCACTACCGCAAGTGGCTGCTCACCACCGGCATGGACGACCAGTTCTCCGGCCGCATCTTCGAGTACATCTGGCACTACATCTTCACCGGCCACGAGGTCTACTGCCCCGCCATGAACACGTGCTACTGCGACGGCTACGGCATCTGCTTCGGCGGCCGCCAGAAGTTCGACGACTACATGACCAAGCAGGACGACCGCAACGCCAAATGGACCCAGCTCGACGACTTCAACAAGCGCGCCGACAAGGCCAAGGAGGAGAACAAGGACCCGGGCTTCTCCGATGCCGACACGAAACTCATCGACACCCTCCGCTCGACCATCACGCAGATGGACGCCGAGCTCGACAAACTGCGCAACGACGCCCGCAAGCGCGGCGACGACCCCAAGCTCAGAGCCGAGGAGACCGAGTCGTACGACTCGAGCCACATCTGGGACTACGCCCCGCACGGCGACAAGATCTGAGTGCTTTCCGTGTATCATACATACCATACCACATCAAACTCAGCCGCGCTGTGGCTTTTCGGGACTTACTTGACGGCGTTTTTTAACATTTTAGAGCGGCGGCCAGGGACGGCGTGTATATATGATACGATGCAGGATGGAGATGCTGCGTTAAGCTGCTTGTGGCGTGTATTGTAGTGCATAAGAGTGCATTGGACTGGCTTGGATGGCGAGTCTCAATACCATCATTTCACCCTCTTTCCCCCTCCATCATCTTTGAGGTGTCGAGTCGTGGTTGTGCAAGTGCAGTAAGCAGCAAGTTGGCAAGTCGAGAGTGGGACACTCAATTGTGCTCTATCTCTATATAACCCAAGCTCCTTCAAACTCATGTAATGTAGTGAGGTTGAGACTCAAATAAAACCGCGCTAAGAAACACACGCTAGTCCCGATCCGCCCGGACGCTGGCAGACCTCCATCCACCGAATGCACATCACCCACGCACCACCCGACTCGCAGAAGCGCATACAAAAGGGCTCTGACAGCACTCCCCCCCTTGAATTGAGCTGCACATTACACTCTTTTTCTCCTACCAACTACCTCCAAACCTTTAAACCCCCGTGTCCCCGCAACCCAGCTAGCGAGCCCCACCCCACGCCCCCACTAGCTGCCCCTCCTCCCCTCCCTCCGGACATCGGTCCTGCATGCAACGTCAAAAAAAAAGTCGCCCTACAGCTACATACCTATACCCCAACCCCAACCCAACGCATCACAACGCAGCACAACCCCACGCCCTAGCCCCAGCAACAGCAACAGTCGCAGTAACGGCTACCGCTGCACCCAAAAGCCCCACAAGGGATTAGGGAAAGAAACAATTATAATTATAATTATAGAAAGAGAGAGAGAGAGAGAGACAGAGAGACATGGGATTCACAGACCTGACCGAGATCGAGCTGCCCGCAGCGTTTGACGCGCACGTCCATCTGCGCGATGGCGAGATGGCGGCTTTGGTTGCGCCGAGTGTGAGGCGGGGAGGGGTGAATATGGTGTTTGTTATGGTGAGTGCGTGCGTGTTTACTCGAACTACATTTTGTTGTGTTGTATTGTATTGTGTTGGGATTGTGAGGATTGGGTTCAGTTCGTTTCGTTTCGTTGTTCTTCACATCTGCTGCTCAACCATGCATGTCTTATCCAAGAACCCCCATTTCATTCCCTTTCGCTCCCCTCCTACATCATCTCTTCTCCATGTCCATCCCACCCAAGAACACCCATTGACCGCCGCCAGCCCAACCTCGTCCCCCCGCTCACCACCGTGGCCGCCGCCCTCGCCTACCGCGACCGCCTGCGCGCCCTTGCCCCGGACGTCGACTACCTCATGTCGCTGTACCTGCACGAGGCCATCACGCCGGCCGACATCCGCGCCGCAAAAGCCGCGGGCATCACCGGCGTCAAATCCTACCCCGCGGGCGTCACCACAAACTCCTCCGCCGGCGTCGTCTCCTACGAGCCCTTCTACCCCGTCTTCGCAGAGATGGAGGCCCAGGACATGGTGCTCAACCTGCACGGCGAGGTGCCCAGCACGCCCGCGGGCGCCGCTGCTGCTACGGACGACACCGCCGCCATCACCGTGCTGAACGCCGAGTCCGCGTTCCTCCCCACGCTGCGCGCGCTGCACGCCCGCTTCCCCGCCCTGCGCATCATCCTCGAGCACTGCAGCACCGCCGCCGCGCTGGCCGCGGTGCGCGCATGCGGCCCCACGGTCGCGGGGACCATCACCGCGCACCACCTCAGCCTGGTCGTCGACGACTGGGCCGGCGACCCGTTCTGTTTCTGCAAGCCCGTGGCCAAGACGCCCGAGGACCGCGACGCCCTGCTGCGCGCCGTCGTGGGCAGCGCGGGGAAGTTTTTTTTGGGAACAGACTCGGCGCCGCATCCGGCGGGGAAGAAGAGGGGCGAGGATAAGGTCGCTGCCGGCGTGTTTACGCAGCCGTATGCGCTGGGCTATGTGCTTGATGCGCTGCGGACGGGCGTGCAGCGCGGGGTGCTTGCCGAGGCGGACGTGACGCAGGAGGCGCTGGAGGGGTTTTTCGGCGCCTACGGACGCGCGTTCTACAAAGTAAAGGATGAGCGGGGGGAGAGGATTGTGCTGAGGCGGGGGCAGGAGAAGATTGTGCATGTGCTGAAGAAGGAGGGCGTCAGTGTTGAAGTCGTGCCGTTCAGGAGGGGCGAGCAGACGTGGAGCGCCGAGTGGAAGTAGACGTTTTGTTTGTTTGTTTATTCATTCGCGGGAGACGAGACGGTGCGCTCGAGCTATCTCGAAACGAAAGAAGAAGAAGAAAAAAAGATCAAACCCTGCCAGCAATATCCTCGACACCCTGCCTCTATGACAAGTCGATCACATTGCTCGCAGCGCCAATCTCCTTATTCCACGCTCTCGGCGCATACCGCGCCGGCCCCGAACTACGGGTATGCCGACTCCTCTCCGGCGGCGGCAGCGAAGCCCGTCTATGCACGACCACTTTGGCCTCACTGCTCTGCGTGTCTGTCCTCGGCGAAACCATCCTGCGCGAGTTCTCCATCTTTGCTCGCTTGGCGGTGTCAGTACTCGACAGAGCGGCGGCATGTAGCTCGTACCCATCATCTTCCCTCTGCCGCTTAAGAGGAGCGCTTGGCTGTGCGGAGGGCAAGCACGAAGGGAGGATGGGGAGCGAGAAGCTGGCGACGTTGTCTGTGGCTCGGTTTGAGAGGCGGAAGAGCAAGCCCAAGTCGGGTGCAGGGCGCTTCGGTGCTTCCGGCAGCGGAGTTACAGCTGAGCTCAGTGATTGGGATATGGCCTCTTGACGTGCACCTCGCGTAGATGAGAACGACTCTGTCGACGATGAATGTGACGCGAATAGACACGACTGGAAGAGATGTTCCTTCGCTTCTAACGACGGTTCCACCATCTCTTCGTCAACATCAACAAGCATCTCCGTCTCGTCCTCCATCTCTTCCGCAACATCAACAAGCACCTCCGTCTCATCCTCCACCTCTTCCGCAACATCAACAAGCACCTCCGTCTCGTCCTCCACCCCCTCGCCGAGCCGTGGCATACATTTCGACTTCGCCAGCGCATCCCGTAGCGCAAGACCCTCAGCGAACGAGACGTACCGATCGACCCCATTCCCTAGTATCTTCCACTGCTCCCTGAGAGTGCCAACAACAATCTCATGATCCAAGTACCCTTGGGTCCGTTTAATTTCTAGAAGAGTAAGCGGCCTATCCTGCGACCAGTGCACCGAAGCGCTGTTGTGCGCGTCCTGCATGTTGACGTCCGTTGTGATGGTAGGTATAAGACCTCTCCCCTGGATGCGGCGGTATGCGCTTCCAATTGACTTTTTCCTCAACCGGAGGAGCGGTGGGACGAGATCCAGGCGCATTGCATCTGCGTATCCTTGGCCAGGCGGGCACCTCGGGATGCACTCGAGCAGGGCTCGCGTCCTGCTGTTCGTCGGCCGCGAGAGTCAGTGGTCGGGATACGGAATGCAGCTTTGGACATTGCCGTTACCGATGTCCGGCAGGTCGGCGGTTGCTGCGTGAGCGGATCTGTGGGGGAACGGCGTGGCGTAGTGTTCGCGGTCGCCAAATCGTTCTCCGTTGGGAAGCCTCCCAAGGCTGCGTGCAGCCGTCTCCTGGTACGGCCGGCTATGAGTGTGAGGTCGCTGCAATATGGGCTCCAGGCCAGGCGCTGCTATTGTCAGGATGATGCGCGATCGTTGCTGGCAGCTTCCGTATGTCCAGGCATCCATTATGTACTGATTGACTTGGTATCCCATCGACACTAAGCAAGCCACGAGCTGTGACAAAACGTTCTGCCCTTCGAAGGCTCTGTGTGTCGACGCCATGTTCACGACATTCTCCAGAATACCATAGAGTGGTCGGTAAACATCCACAGCGGTGCAGAAGGTCGTGATATGCGACGCATACGTGAGAGATTGGTCGCTCAGTTTGTTCTGCTGGAGAGACGAGAAGCCTAGACCACTCAATATCTTAATACTCTACGATATAGATCAACTTACCTGGACAGGGCGAACCAGCGGCAATGAGGTCCACTTTGCCTACACGCGCCACCAGACGATTCTTCTCTCCAGAGAACAGCGACTTGAGGTAGTCGTCGACAGAACCACAGAACAGTCGCATTCTCTGCGGGTCTCTACAATTTGCACGCTGCGTGTGCATCGCCGCAGAGTCGTAATCGACTGCGGTTTCGAACTCTACTGCGTCTGCTTCTTCAAGCCCTCGATCGAGACTGCCCCCTCCGCTGAACAGGCTGAGGCCTCTCAGCTTCCTCACTGCTTCAGATGCTTCTCGCGCCTCGCCAAACCCTTGCGGTAGTCTCTCGAGGACAACCAAACGCTTGACACTGTCGGTAGTCTCCAAGCCCAAGCTGATGAACCAGTAATCTCCTGCTCCATTGAGGCTGTACGGTGAAGGCATCCGATTCTTGATAACATCTGCATGCTTGATGAAGCGAACATGGCATGCTCGCTGTATGCGCGACAGTGACATTGTCTTCACCTTGCCCGTAAGCACGAGTTCATTGGGTGCGATAATTTTCCTGTTCAGTTGGTGTGCGAGTTCTGAGCAGTCTCGAGTAAGCCGCAGCAGAGTACGGACTTTGACCTCCTTCGCTTGGTAGTCGACCTCGTGAATGACGACAGGTTCAAGCAGTTGCTGCCCATCTGTGGTCTTTGACATGTACACCGTGTCTCCAGCAGACCATACAGCGATCGGCTTTGGTTTGCGACACGGGCAAATCTTGTGGTCGTTCTGAACGGTTACAAACGCACTATCGCCAGTCAGGTACGTCTGACGGATGATGAACTCTTTGTCGATAGTCAAAGAACGCGGCGACCATTCAACGGTGTGTTTGCGAGTGGCGTCTGTCGACAAAATCTCCCTCTCTTTGCAATTGCAATTGTCTGACAGAAACAACTCGTTGGCCACGGGGTACTCAGCATGGCAGATGTTGGTGTCGGCGGGACGATAAAGCCATAGTACCATCAGTCGCTGTGCTCCCCCTGTGGTGTTCTTTATTCCCTGTACATAGGCGAGCCACTCATCATTGGACTTGCGCCATTTAGTCTTGTCGACGCCGTCGGGAACGATGGATATGACATCTCCCACTCGAATTTGAGACGCAATCGTACCGTTCTCGAAGCGTCTGGAGGAGTGGCCATGGGTCACTGTGCGGTCTTCGGGAAACCCCAATCTTGCTTTCCTCTTTCTCTGCATTCGGCTAACAGCTTCGACAGGCGAGACCTGCTTAAGCTTACTGGCAAAGTACATGTTCTGGAAACACCGGTAGACATGCGGGGTTACGAGCGTGTAGTCGACCACACTGGGCTGCCTTGGAATGGCCTTCATGCGAACGCACATGCAATGAGCCCAGACAGGGTGGCTACACAGGTGTTTTGAAGTGGTGAGGTTGAGGGCCTGGTTGTAGAAGAATTCCGCACAGGCGTTCAACGCGACCCGAAAGTCGGTTGTATTTTTGAATGCTGTGTGCCATGCGTGGAACTTGTTGTTCGACCCGAAACGCTGCATGAGCCACCGATGGAAGTTTCTCGCGAAGTTCTCAAGACCAACGGTACCTCTTGGCTGGTCGTCCAAGTAATCTATTACGTGTTTCCCCAGCACAGCGACCCATAGGAACGGCGAGTGGAATCTTCTGTAACGTGGAGCAGGTCGTTGCAACCGCAGCCAAATATCGGACGTTGCTTCTCTACTCGCCAGGCTTGTCTGCAGGTATGCGGTTGTGTCGGGCTCGCTGTCCGGTCCATATCCGCCGATGGAGAGATCCTGGATCTGTATGCGTTCAACATAGCACTTGGTATTGCCGACTCGAACGTAGCCGTCAAAACAAAGGTTCTTAGCCTTGATGTCGAAAAGATGCAGGCTCGTCAGCTCGGAAGCATGACGAGTTTTGGGACTCCTGTAGATCTCAAAGTTGAAGAGATCGGCGATGATGGGCTCTCGCCTGGATCTTATTGAGGAATAGTTAGCTGACGAGCTCCTCCATTTACGCTTATTGTAAGTCAGTCCGTGTCTCGCAGTCTCTAGATTGAAGATCTACCTTCACGATCGCCAGCATGTCCTGCTCAGAAACGGCAGGTGTCGGTCGTTCGTAGTTCGCAACGCAGGACCTTGGGTAGTCAAATTCCGAGGGCGTAACCATCACCTTCACACTGCGCGGAGATGTGGATCTCGGTCCCAGCACCGCACGGCTTTCGTTGTGTTTGGCGTCCATCATGATGTCGATGGCGGAAGGCCGAGCGAAACAGGCAATCACGTGTCGCTGCAGTTGCGTGTTGATGCAGTCGTCCTGTAGGCTGCAAACTTTACCCAGCGCTCGGTCCAAGCATCTATAGCGGAAGGCCGGCAGAGTGGTGAGATGAGAGTGAAGCTGGTTTTGCCCGTCACGGCGCGTCACGGCGCGTCGCGGCGCGTCCACCTCTCTCTCCAGTACCGATATCGACTCAGCAATCGCCAAACACGTGCATGGCAGCGCACAAATTCCAGTGCTCAAACCCCCATCGCAAACTTGCAGCAAACAACGTCTAGCGATGTTGAGCACGCGATTACTTTCGTGTTGGGCCGAGTCGTGATGTGCGAGAATTGCTGGACATTGTCGCGTTCACGGTGGGAGGTGCGCACCGCCTCGCCAACGTCTCGGAAGACAAATAGTGTCCGATAAGATCACCTACTGTGTCCGTGCACCCAACGATCGGAGTCGCCCAACGATCGCTCCGAGCCCTGAGGCCTACTACAAAAATGAAGCTGCAGAGCCACATACAATAGCTATTATTGTCGAATAATTTGGTGGTTTGTTCTATAGGCCTAGCAGATCATTTTTCTCTATGTAATTTATCTATATAACGTGGCAGTGCAGCCGCTGCAGGTTGTGTAAGTGCGCGTAGGTGGAGGAGGCGTCGCAGGCTTTGGATGACTACGAGCACTTACAGCACGACGCACAGGCTTTAGTTTGACTGCAGAAGCTTTTGAGGTTGTAATCTTGCCTCTTTAGGATAATTGTAAAGCTTTTGCAGCGTCGTTAGCCTCTTTGGCAGCAGCTCTGGCAGCTTTTTAGGCGTCTATTGCTTGACGTTCCTCTGCCTTTATCCTTGTACGCTCTTCCTTCTCCCTTGCCTACTTTTAACACTTCTTATCCTCAATCTTCTGCTTGTATAGCTTATTAGCAGCTGCCAACTCCTTTATCTCTACCTTTCTTAGCTCTTCCTCCTCCTTCTCTTGCTTAGTAACTGCTATACAGACCTGTGCCTCCTAAATAGCCTAAGGAGACTATATCATAGCTCTGCTGTGATACTCCTAATGCTGTTGCAGGTCTAATTGCCTGCTAGGTTGCTTCTGCTGCTTCTGTTTTAGGTATAGCTTCTTCTGTAATCTATCTAGTTTGTGATAAAGGAGTTCAACCTGGGTTAATAGGTAGTAGATAGTTTGGCTGAGCTTCTAGGCGCTTACACTGCGAGGATCCTTTACCTCTGCACGCAGTGTAGTACAGGCTCTAAGCTAGTCATCTGCAGAATAAGCTGTAGAACCAGAGGCAACTAAGCTAGAGCTTGTAGGTGTTGTGTGGCTGAATCTATTGAGTATAACGTCGGGGTTTAGTAGGTTGGTTGGTTGGTTAGTTGGTTAGTATTCATTTACGTCTAGTTAATAGAGAATAGGTCTACTATCTTGCCTCCTAAAGAGCATATACGACGTGCTAAGCTATAGAATTACAGTGTTGCTACTACCTTAGAAAGCATTTCTTGCGTACGCAGATATTGCTACTATTTTAGAGCTGCAGCTAGGCTGGCAAATGGGTAGGGGTTGGGTAGGGGTTGGGGTAGCACGTGACAGTACCTAACCCCTACCTAACCCCTACCTGCGCTAAGTTAATGCTAAGTAGGTAGGGGTTAGGTTGTCTCTACTTAGGGTAGAGGTTAAGTTAGGGTTGCTAAAAAATACACTAAAAACTAGCTTTGCTAACTCTAACTATATATAGAAAAGATTTGCAGGATTCTAAATCTATTATTTTTTAAAAAAATAACTCTATTAGATATTAGAATTATAAGGAATTATTATTACAGTAAATTATTATATTATATAATTATTAGTTTAAGAAGAGTTTGTAATTACTCTTTATAAATATACTTAGGGAATTAGAGTTAGAATATAAATATGTACACTAATTAGCTAAACAATATTTTACTGCTACTAAAAGCACTAAGCTTATTATAGTATTAAAGAGCTAGCTTAGAATCTTTCTGCTAAATAGTAACCCTCTTTGCATATATAGTGTTTAGGTTAAGATCTAATAATATTAGCACTTATATTAAATTGTATTTGCAAATACATATACCTTTAAAATATTTTACTAAGAAAGCCTTACTTGCCTTTTAAATAGCCTTAATTACAGAGTGTTAGAAATAAGTATTACTTATTACCTAGATATACTATGTAATTTTGCAAATAAGGTGCGCAAATAGCAGCTTGTAGAAGAGAAGTTTGCTACCCCTCTAGTAGTAACAGATTTTGCAGAGGGTAACAGCTACAAAGAATTAGAACAGTTCTGTAATAATAGCCTGTAATAACTTACTACTAGGCTTGTAGTGCTAGGGCTTGTAAGTAAGTTTAGCAGATAGAAGCAATTTATAGGCAGCTTTTGTAGTAAGGGGCTTAGCTTTTAGCTTTTAAGTAACAGCCTATACAATAGCCTTGTTCTTAATATTCTTAAACTTTAGCAGCATAGTAGTAGTTGTGTAGAGTAATAGATAAGTTATAGGTAGTAGGTAGATAGTAGATGCAGGTAGACAAACAGATATTTTGTAAATATCCTACAGTCACAGTAAGTTTGTTAGGCCCTACAGCTCTGCAGCTTAGTGCACAGCTACACTTGTAATAACTATAATAATTATATCTATATACGCAACTAACTAAGCACTTTTAAATAAGCCTATTTTAAGATAAATCTAACTTTAATTAGGTAGGTTCTCTAAATATACAGCTAGAGTTAATAATTATTAGATAGTAGAGTAGGTAGAGTGTAGCCTAGCTTAGAAAATCTACAAGTAGGGATAGCTTTGCAGCTAACTTGCTAGCTATTACTATAATAGATAACTGTAATAAATTACTATATTATTAAACATAAGATGTGCTTTTTAATAATACTATTTTTTAGTTAATCTAATATTTTGCAGTATAGATATGCAAACTGCAAGTGTAGAAGTCTTACAATTTAGGCGCGTTTTTGTTTGCCTGCAGCACACAGGCTACTTAGCTTAAAAAAACAAAGCTGTAAACTAGTAACTAGTTAGTAACCTAACTATAACAACTACTATACTTACACATAATTTTGTGTGCTATTATTACAGCTATAGACCCTATAGAAGACGTCT